>OX465105.1:14260277-14374987 GCA_949987565.1 Luidia sarsii
CGTGGCTGGTCCCCCTTCCAAATTTTGTTTTTTACCCTCTTCCCCAAAGTTTAAAATTCGAAGAAACAAAATATTGCATGAATGCATTTTACTGACACCACAATATTATTTGAAATAGGTCTACAGTAATAATGTTTCCCCACTAAAATGCATTGCAGTTGACCTTTAAGTATTAATAGGCCCCGTGCAGTACATTTCCACTGCTTCAGCATGCAGACGGCGTTAAAGGGGGTGTCTGCGTGCAGGCAGGCGATGGGGGAGAAAGCCACTAAGTGCATTACAGATAGAACCAATTTCTGTCAGGTTCGGTGAAGCAATTACACGCCGCAAATTGCACAGCCTGAGTTCCGGCACTCTTCCAATGTGCGCGCTGCGCGATGCGGCGCTCGCAATGCCCGGCCGAAAATAGACCGGTGCCGCACTGAGCATGCGCGAGGCTTTGCTACGTCACCGTGCCGACCAAGTGGACCGGCCATCGCCGCGGAATACTTTATACCCAAAATAAATCGCCGTGACTATTTCAACGAATCTAGTAGCAGACGATTCATTTTCGTGAATTCCTTCCGACATAGGGCCTAAAAAGGTCTTCAATATAATAATTGGCGTCTATAATAGTGGCGTCTATATTAGATCCCCTATCGGTTTTCGAAAATACTCTTTTTGATTTGATTTGATTTTGAATCTTGCCAAATTAAGAGGGCCTGACGTTTCGATCATAGCAGGAGCTTTCTTAACTAAGCATTTTTGTATTTTTGTATTTTTTTGTATTTCTTTTTGGTGGGGGAGGGGTGAAAGATATATTTTAGCGAGCTACTCAAAAACATGGACGTTCCCATGCATCTTGACAAACGTCGATACTTCCCTTGCCAGACCCATCATTCGTGTACTTTTTTTCGGTGGGGGATGGTGAGGATAAAAACTCCGGATCGCCAGTAACTCAATTACTTAATAGTCTGGTGTCCACTGCACAGCTTTGATTGGATTAAGTCGCGGAATAACCTCTTCAGAGCCATTACTGCGCAGGCTGGTCGGATCCCTGCCTATCCGAAGACATCTGCCCGCCCATAGTTTATACGCGCGCAGTGTGTAGAATCTTAAAACTTAATTTTTAAAGGGCCTGACGTTTCGATCCCCGTAGGGACCTTTCTCGCAGGGGAAATGCCTGCGAAAAAAAGGCACTGCCGAAATCAAAATATTAGTGTTCTTTCTCCTGTTCATGTTTTTCCCCACCCTATAGGCCTATATACGATCTTGCCTTTTTTTAAAGAGGAATATAATTTCCTATATAATATCCAGTATTCCTGAGTCTCTGTCTAGGCCTATCTCATTTTTTCCCCTGAGCCCTTACCCTTGAGTGGTTTTATAATAGCCTTGTTTGGGGCGAAGTTGCATCAAAAATAATTGAATGTACACGCAGGGCCGGTCTTAGAGGGAAATCATGCAGTCTTAACTAAAAGGTGCATACCCATGGGTCAATAAATTGAATAAGATAGATAAACTAAAATTTAGTGGGCCTGACGTTTCGATCCTAGCAGGACCTTTCTCAAAGGCTTTCCCTCTGCCTTTGAGAAAGGTCCTGCTAGGATCGAAACGTCAGGCCCACTAAATTTTTTGATTTACTTTTTGGTAATTTTAGTCAGTAAGCAGTTTGCAACATTTTTGTATATCAAGATAGATAAACGTCAGATTTGCCTTTCTGATCATATAAGTCAGTTAGCCTATAGTTTATAGGCCTATATTAGCATGCAGTTTGCAACATCTTTGCATTACAGTACTTCAAAATGTGCCTCCAGTGCAGGCCATATTATGTTGACTTTTTGGGAAGGCCGCCACCTATATAATAGGGCTGAATGGCTCAGGCGAACAGTGATAGGGGCGTCGGCATGCACATTGAACACGAATTCCCGAATTCGAGTCCCGATATACCCGGTAACAGTCAAATTTTCTTTGTCATGCATTTAAAAACAACAACACACACACACACTTAACAATTTGATTTCAAAAAGACTGCATGTAGAAAGGAAGGAAGGCCAAACCCTGACCAGCCTTTGGTTAAGAAATGTGACCCGGCACAGCATAACGAGGAACACCCCTACTTTTGAGATTTTGAGATTTTCTAATGATGTTAAAGGGTATGCCATTAGCTTTCAAATGATATCAAAATATAATATCCTCTAATATTAAAAATTTCCGAAAATACAAAAAAAATAAAAAATTGTAATCGAATTGTGAAGATACTTTAACTTCAGGCGTTGTTTACTCAAAAAGTGTTTTGGTGGGATATTCCTCATGTCGTTGTGCCGGGTCACAAATCAACTGTTTAAATCATGCGGTCATTTTGAAACAAATTACGGTGACGGCACGAAGCGCCATTTTAGGTATTGGGTAAAACACCAAGTCCTTGCTCAAAATATGGTCCAAAAATTCACTCACTGATCTACAGTCGTTCCGTTTGCACCCATGATACAAATTATTATTTTGGTGTGGTTTCATCAACATTAATTTGCTGTGTCAGTACTGTTTTCGAACAGATGTTCGACTTGACCTCGGAGTCAGAGGAGGCGAGTAAACTGAGGCGACTTCCAAGAGCGATCGATTTGCGGTCATTTCTCGTTGACCGATGATTACCTGCAAGATGTGGTCCAAAAAATTGTCATCGCTTCACTCGTTGTTGTATTAATACGAGACATGCTGCTGGCGCACTGTATGCTGTGCATGTATAGCCTGCGCATGCGTTTCATTATGAATTTCGTGCACACCTTGGGCCGCGTGCGAACTCATCGGCTATGGCTAACAGTAGCGCAAGAGTCTACGGGGGAACGGCTGGCGTGCCTCGGCAACTAAAATGACTGTACAGCCCAGCCAGTGGACGTGTCACGCGTACGGGCCTTTATAGCCGAGTTTTCTCGTCCGGGGTCACGCACGAATTTGCGCCGCGGCTTACACGAGGTTTTGCGAGACTGAATTCGAGACTACGGAAAACACAGGAAAATACCCGGATGTAGCATAGGTGCTGCCAAGATGGCGTGTAAGTGGATAGCTGACATCGTGCGCTCTATTTTCATATCAAATATGTCCACTTTCGTTATTATTTTGGACATGTAACAGCGCGACCGAAAAAAGCATACTTTCTGGACCAAAATCCGACGGCCAGTTTTCCGTAGGTGTACATCGAATTCTTAAAAACAGTCGAAATAAACCACATATTTCACGAGAAAGGGGAGATTGAATGCTTCATGTACATGTATAATACAAGGAGGAGCCTTTCCGTTTTCGGCTCAAATCGCCAACTGAAAATTGGCGACTTTCGCGAGATTTCACCGAAGTAGGCCCATTTCCGTACACATGGTCTGCTCGTGTACTGTACATGTACAATGTACAGTACAGTACATACCGGTACATGTACTGTACATATCATGTACACAATCACGTACAAATCACGTAGTGCATTAAGTGTATGACAATTGAATGGGAGATGCGCTTTTCTTACCCGGCCGTGCAGTACATGTACATGTACAGTACATGTACTGTACATGTACAGTACATGTGTGCCCAAGCAATGACTTATTAATATTCAGCAGGCTAACTTGGCATTGTCCAATCAGGGCGCGCGCTTTTCCATTCAGGTCACAAGGTCACGGATTTTCCTGCTCGAATAATGGCGGCCGATCCCGTACGTTAAAAAGTGGGGGACTCGTTGAGAACTTCAGGTGTACATCGCATTCTTAAAACACCTACGACATCATCTTCACGGGGTTTTGCTAGATCAAGGTACATTCTTTCCCATGATTACCTCAGCTAAGAGGAGACTTTTGTTTTCGTCGAGAAAAATAAGAATTTACGTCGCACTTTTTCAATCGATTTTTCGGTGAATTAACAACCCTCAAAATACATATTAATCATCATTTTGGAAAAGAAAAACCTTATTGGAGGCACGCATTAGATCTTCAACTACCTAGAAAAGTTGGATTTGAAAGGATTTGATACGCTGAGGCATAGAAAACGACAATTTCCCGAAGCCTTTTTCAAGGCCGCTTTCGCTGTGCTCACGTGACATTCGATTTGTGTGGACGAGAAATTTGGGGTCAACGCGTGACACGTCCACTGGCTGAGCCCGTTCATTTTGAAGCCGTAGCCAGAATGAATTGGGCGAGGCTCCACCATGCATTCACTGCATGCAGCGCGCGTATAATACAGTCATGCACTGCAAACACGACACACCGGCTGTGTCGAGTCCGCGCGCGTGTACGTACATTATTACGATACCGCATACCGACCGTCAAACACGAACTTGCGTCTGCTTTCCCATGCCTCGCAGTGATCACGAGGTATCCCAAAGTGCTTTCGACTACATTTCGCCGATGTGAACCCGCAATGCCCGCCAATTACATCGAAAGTGGCCGTGGGTGCACTTAGGCTGGACGCCGGTACAATAGCTGTGGGGGTTCATCGTCCGAGTGCACGGTAAGGGAGTATAATATTTCTAAAAACTGGCATAACAAAATGTTACAGTGTGCTTTGGGAGGAGCGCCATGCAAGCTCTGCTGGGAAACGTACCACCTGTGATCAGTTATAGATGCGAGCGTTTAAAACGAAATAAATCAATCCAGAATACCTTTCCACCGTGAAAAATACTGTGTGTATAGAAACAATGACGCACTGTCCTTGCTTGTGGAGAGACAAAAATAGTATTGCGGGGTTATTTTTTTTTTCATTTTTCATTTTTCAACTGAAAATGAACAATGTTTCGGATCTTTGGGGAAATGTTAGCGGCAGGTGGCCGCGCTGCCGTGGTTTAAGTCACTCACGGATGGAAAGAATAAAAATTATTAATAAATGCATTTAATAGGTGGTTATGACACGGAGCAATCTCAATCAGTTGAACGTCTTTTGGACTTATTATATTATGCATGCCTTTTGCAGCTGTTAGTAGCTTCTCTGCGATTGTGAAATGTCACCGAATCGACCAATTCTAATCATGATATTCTGCCTTTGAGAAAGGTATAATGATCGGAGCGTTTCAGTTGGTCATTAATTATTTTTAGTCAGTAAGCAGTTTGCAACATGTTCGCATAATTGTACTGATATTAGTATAGGATTTAACTGACACGATTAAGCAGCTTCAGCCTTTAACGTTCAAACTTTGAAGATTCCAGCGATTAGTTTGCAATGTGCTGCAGGTGATACCATTTTACGTTTTGTGGTAAAAAAGGGCCTATTTCAGAAAAGTAAAGACTGATTATAATTTCCATCAACGATTACCGGTACCGCTACACTTCAGCGATAAAAGGTCTGGTTGTTCTCGTTGGAATATTAATGTTTTAAAAAGCATTTTTTTTATCAAACCCTGAAAAAAAACCATGCCTATATTCATCGGTTGGTGTGAACCATTGTAAGCGAGCATGCATGCACTTGACCATGAGGTTATTGTCATTTTTACGAGGATAATTCTCTTCCCCTTCCCACTTCCTCTTATTTGGAGAGCTCTCGCGTGCCGGGGAAACTTGAATGGCACTCAGCCACGAGGTTACCACGGCAACCATGGATTCCATTGATGGTTCCAGGGCTACATTATCGATTGTAGATTTCGTGAAGTATACCCGGTACGGGTTATAGACGCCGGTGACCGAAATATAGGCCGTACAGGGCTTGGAAGGGAAAAATTAGGAGCTCGGAGATGAGTGTATATATTCTTCGGTACGGAACAAACAAATCGATGTCTTTTGGATTAGCTTTGAGTGCCGCAGGGTGAGTTATTGCGGTCACAGCCAAGCATTGGTTCGGTGCTGTTAAAAACAGGGATTAGTCACTCAAAATTGGAATAAAACCCGAAAAAGAGGTTGACAAATAGTCGAATTAGATTTTGGTTTTCACCTATTACGACAGATCTACAGAACACATTTTTTTTTGCATTGTGAACATTGTATACCGGGACCAGTCTGGTTGCAAGAAGTGTGTTGAGGCAAAGCAATGCTTAATTAATCATTCTAGAATGACCACAGCCTGAATAAGGCTCGGGCCTTTTCGCTCGGTGAGAGGCCATGCAGGCGAATTGACCAGCACGAACACATTTTTTGTTTGCATTGTGAACATTGTATACCGGGACCAGTCTGGTTGCAAGAAGTGTGTTGAGGCAAAGCAATGCTTAATTAATCATTCTAGAATGACCACAGCCTGAATAAGGCTCGGTCCCGTTTCGCTCGGTGAGAGGCCATGCAGGCGAATTGACCAGCGACCTATTTTCTAATCACGGCGATGCACGACGTGAATTATTAAGCAGGCAATTAGGAGCAAGTCGGTCATTCGAAGCTCGGGGCTGCATTGCCATGTTTTGCCTTTAAATCCCAGGTGAGGGCAAGGTATAGGCTGGTTCCCGTCTGAGACGTCTGGGGACCAGGTAGGGGACGGGAACCAGCCTAAGGGCAAGGGCGTCGGTTGCGAGGGCGCCACCGTTTTTGTTTCAATGATTGTACATTACCGGTACATAATATTACATGTACTATTAGCTTATACACGCCGCGATGCCGCATTATACTCGTTTGATAATAGCATGCAATATTGACGAGGCGGTTTCGGTAAGCGGACGTGTCTCTCCCAGCGGAAATGGGGAAAATGAACTAGAGTACGTCTTTTCGGCTGCTAAAGGTCACGGTTGGAAATTACAGCAATCCCAATCCGTGCCTCTGATTTACTAGCACATGTATACTAATTAATAGGACATGATGAGGATCAATCTACGAATTAGGCAGCACCCCTGTGGCCAAATTAATGACAGTTGCAAGTGATTAGGCCTAATGATTGAAGGCCATCCACAAGGGTCCAAACTGGTAGTTCCAATTTAAGAAACCGAGAAGCAGGCAAACCACCCTTCGTGATGTGGAGCTGCAAGTTTGGCCATCTGTTATGTCCGGATTCAGAATACTGACTTTATCGACATTTTGCCACATGGAAGCCAGTTGAAAACACCTCCTCATGTAGATTGTTCTCGTTCAACAAACGACTCGTAACCCTCCCCCCACAATGCCTATTCCTTGTCTTCAAGCATGCTTCAAGTGATTATGTATTCACACTATACGTACTACGTACATGTACACAATAACATACACGTGTATACGTGTACATGTACATCACATGTACGTGTACTATATACATGTACAACACACATGTGTGTGGTACATGTACACATGTACTGTACATGTGTGTAGTACATGCACTGTATCCTCCAATAACCGGTTTTCGACGATATAAGGACTTTTCTTCAAACTGAACAATGTGGACGAAAGTTTCACACTAAAAGAGGTCCCAGTCACTTTCTCCACACCACAGACTATTAGAATAATCATAGAGAAGGTTGATCAAGCCTGTCACTTCCGTAAGATTACCTGGTTTTGTTGACGTCCGCGGCGCACCGCGCAGTAAGCATCGTCACCTATTTTCGTCAGTGGTGTTTAGTAAGGTGTCTTAGTGCAGCCAAACGCAAAATAAATTCTGAAAATAACTCAAAATGCTGTGTGGCACTGTAAAATTCTTCCCTGTATGTTTTTGTGTGTTCATCTTTGTTTTTGTTTTTCCACACTGCTTCTAACACTTTCCTCAAATCATTCATAATTTATGCTTAAAACGTATTGGTCTGGTTGATGTCTGCTTTTGTGACGTTTAAAAAAAACTCCACAATCCTCTTTCTCGCTGCTTTTTCAGTTATGACCTTTCCCAATGTCACTCCAGAGACACATTTCCTCCTTCTTGGTACTTTCTCTAGCTGCCCTTTTATTTTTTTCATTAAAAAAAAAAGCCTATTGGGCCATGTTACTTTTTGTCTTTAAGTAATAATAAAAAATAAATTTAAAAAAATATATAAGCGAGACGCCCTATAGAAGGCTCCATAGTTTTTACCCTGAACGGACTGCCTCAAGCTGCGTGATATATTTTTTTTCTACGGATGTTGGGGTTTGTTATGGTACACTCAGATTTTTTTTAGGACCAACAATAAAGAAAACTGGAGCTTCGAAGCAACTGCCAATTTTGTACCTAGGAAAATAGACCCCAAAAGAGCAACTTTTTGAATAACACGAGTTTGGCCTACTGGAAAAGCCTTAAATTTCCACATTTTCGGTGACGGACAAGAGCAGGAAACCAACTGTAAGATACGAAGTCTGAGATCGTTATACGGAGTTGTTTTCATAGTGCGATGTGAGTTAGAAGGCTAAGCGTCGAAATCGTGTAGCGTCGAAAACGGGGGTTCCCACGATACATGTACACGTACATGTGTGTAGTACATACGTGTGTGTAGTACATGTATCGTGGGAACCCCCGTTTTCGACGCTACACGTTTTCGACGCTTAGCCTTCTAACTCACATCGCACTATGAAAACAACTCCGTGTAACGATCTCAGACTTCATATCTTACAGTTGGTTTCCTGCTCTTGTCCGTCACTGAAAATTTGGAAATTTAAGGCTTTTCCAGTAGGCCAAACTCGTGTTATTCAAAAAGTTGCTCTTTAGGGGTCTATTTTCCTAGGTACAAAATTGGCAGTTGCTTCGAAGCTCCAGTTTTCTTTATTGTTGGTCCTAAATAAAATCTGAGTGTACCATAACAAACCCCAACATCCGTAGAAAAAAAATATATCACGCAACTTGAGGCAGTCCGTTCTGGGTAAAAACTATGGAGGCTACTATAGGGCGTCTGGCTTATATAATTTGTTAAATATTTTTTTGTATTATTCTTTAAAGACAAAAAGTAACATGGCCCAATAGGCTTTTTAAAAAAATAAAAAAAATAAAAGAGCAGCTAGAGAAAATACCAAGAAGGAGGAAATGTGTCTCTTGAGTGTAATTTGGAAAGGTTATAACTGAAGAAGCAGTGAGAAAGAGGATTGTGGAGTTTTTTTTAAACGTCACAAAAGAAGACATCAACAAGACCAATACGTTTTAAGCATAAATTATGTGGAAAAACAAAAACAAAGATGAACACAAAAAAACATACAGGGAAGAATTTAATAGTGCCACACAGCATTTTGAGTTAATTTAATTTAAAAGTCCTTATATCGTCGAAAACCGGTTATTGGAGGATACACATACTCTGTGGTAGTACGTGTACTTTTACATGTATGTAGTACATGTACACGTACTACATACATGTACGACATACATGTACATGTACTACCATAGAGTATGTGTACTTCACACGTACCTTGGCATGTACATGTACATGTACTACACCCATACAGTCATGTACATGTACAGTACATGATGTACTACACCCATGTATCCTCCAATAACCGGTTTTCGACGATATAAGGACTTTTCTTCAAACTGAACAATGTGGACGAAAGTATCACACTGAAAGAGGTCTCAGTCACTTACTCCACACCACAGACTATTAGAATAATCATAGAGAAGGTTGATCAATCCTGTCACTTCCGGATTACCCGGTTTTGTTGACGTCCGCGGCGCACCGCGCAGTAAGCACCGTGACCTATTTTCGTCGGTGGTGTTTAGTAAGGTGTCCCAGTGTAGCCAAACGCAAAATAAATTCTTAAAATAACTAAAAATGCTGTGTGGCACTGTAAAATTCTTCCCTGTATGTTTTTGTTGTTGTTCATCTTTGTTTTTTTTTTTTACACTGCTTCTAACACTTTCCTCAAATCATTCATAATTTATGCTTAAAACCTATTGGTCTGGTTGATGTCTTCTTCTGTGAAGTTTTAAAAAACTCCACAATCCTCTTTTCACTGCTTCTTCAGTTATGACCTTTCCCAATGTCACTCCAGATACACATTTCCTCCTTCTTGGTACTTTCTCTAGCTGCCCTTTTATTTTTTTCATTTTTTATAAAAGCCTATTGGGCCATGTTACCTTAAAAAGAAATTAAAAAAATATATAAGCGAGACGCCATAGTTTTTACCCTGAACGGACTGCCTCAAGTTGCGTGATATATTTTTTTCTACGGATGTTGGCGTTTGTTATGGTAAACTCAGATTTTTTTTAGGACGAACAACAAAGAAAACTGGAGCTTCGAAGCGACTGCCAATTTTGTACCTAGGAAAATAGACCCCAAAAGAGAAACTTTTTGAATCACACGAGTCTGACAAGAGCAGGAAACCAACTGTAAGATACGAAGTCTGAGATCGTTATAGGGAGTTGTTTTCATCGTGCGATGCGAGTTAGAAGGCCGAGAGCCGAAAACATGTACCGTCGAAAACGGGGGTTCCCACGATACATGTGAATGCACATGGACACAGTTCTTGTTTCAATACCACTACCGACGACTGGCACCGTTATATAGTTGATCAATTCATTAATTTTGATCTTGCAGTACGTGTTCCTGCAGTTACCATTCCGTAAATGTGTATTAAAAACATTTGATTTGTTATGAATTTATTTGTTAATTATTTTATGAAAACGACATTGAAACCTCTCTCTCTTTTTTGAAGTTGTGGTGGCTCTGAAAAGAGCCGGTTGTTTTTTGATGAAGACGACGGCGGGCCGTTTACTTGGCGGGCTTGGCGGTCTTCTTGGGCAGGAGGACTGCCTGGATGTTGGGCAGCACACCTCCCTGGGCGATGGTGACACCGCTGAGAAGCTTGTTCAGCTCCTCGTCGTTGCGGATGGCCAGCTGCAAGTGACGGGGGTTGATTCTTGTCTTCTTGTTGTCGCGGGCAGCGTTGCCGGCCAACTCGAGGATCTCAGCCGCCAAGTACTCCATGACTGCGGCCAGGTAGACCGGTGCACCGGCTCCCACACGCTGGGCATAGTTGCCCTTGCGGAGGAATCGGTGGACACGGCCCACGGGGAACTGCAGACCAGCCCTCTGCGATCGGCTCTTCGCCTTTGCGCGTGCCTTGCCTCCCTTTCCACGTCCAGACATGATTGTTGTA
The DNA here is from genome assembly GCA_949987565.1 of Luidia sarsii. Classification (NCBI taxonomy): domain Eukaryota; kingdom Metazoa; phylum Echinodermata; class Asteroidea; order Paxillosida; family Luidiidae; genus Luidia; species Luidia sarsii. The sequence continues at coordinate 14,271,155 of OX465105.1, forward strand.
GTTTTAGGTATTTCTGAGGAAGAACTAATGCCTCATACGAATCGACGTTCCCCTATTTATACGCTATTTGAGGATTCGCGGCCAGCCAATCGGGCGGCGTCCCTCGCGCGCGCAGCTAAACAATGGAAGGATTCTTTGTGGTTTCTATAACGTCCGCACTGACGCGAGGCGGCCACGCGCTTGCGTGCCGTGTGCAATAAACAGCCAATCACGACGCGTGTAATTTTGCGCGGCAAGGCGATCCCGCCTCAAACTCGGATCCTCATTTGCATACGCTGGCAGGATATAAGCTGACCGAGGACCGGTGTATCGGCAGTTTATTTCTCTCAACCAGAAGTACAACGATCTCATCATGCCTCCCAAGCCAAGCGGAAAGGGTCAGAAGAAGGCCGGCAAGGCAAAGGGTGCCCCGCGCACCGACAAGAAGAGGAAGCGCAAGAGAAAGGAGAGCTACGGCATCTACATCTACAAGGTGATGAAGCAGGTGCACCCCGACACCGGCATCTCCAGCCGTGCCATGAGCATCATGAACAGCTTCGTCAACGACATCTTCGAGCGCATCGCCGCAGAGGCCTCCCGTCTGGCCCTCTACAACAAGAAGTCCACCATCACTAGCCGTGAGGTGCAGACCGCCGTCCGTCTCCTCCTGCCCGGAGAGCTGGCCAAGCACGCCGTCAGCGAGGGCACCAAGGCCGTCACCAAGTACACCACCTCCAAATAAGCGGTGTATCAGCGTCGTCCTAACAAACCAACCGGCTCTTTTCAGAGCCACCACAATTTCAAAAAAGAGAGTGAACAGTGTTCTGCCCTTGTTATTATTGTCTTGTTATTAAAGAATTTTGTCAGTAAGCAGTTTACAATAATTCTTCTTATTCGGTCACTTCTATTAAAAGCATTGCCATAGGCCTACTGTATCAGTATGGGCTTAATAAATATTCTACACTAGTTTGAGCAGTGCCAACGTTCCATAATTATAGAAAATTTACTATTCACAGAAATACTCAATTACAATGTACATGTACTATCTGGGGACTATCCTGAAACTGCTGGTCAGTTTGCATCCTTCTTGAATATTTCCTAACGATATTTCGCGCACAAATTTCCCAACAAAGGAACACAATCTGCGGAAAATGGCGCGAAAATGCAAACAAAACCCTCAAACCGCCATAGAGCTATAATGCCCCATCATGTACAGTACAATCATGTACAATAATTGTACATGTACAATGTAGTGTACATTACTATTGTGAATTATTTTCAGTATGTACTGTACATGTGCATTGGACATTCCACACTGTCACTACTGTACATGACATGTACATGTACACATGCATGTGCATGTACATTAACACTGCACGACGGCACATGTATCATGTACATGTAATTGTACATGTAAATGCACTGCATGACGGTATAATCTCTATGGACGGTACATGTAATAATTGTACAAAATTTACATGTACATGGTGTGTACCAATAGAGATTATAAATAAGACTAGAGAGGGGACACTCCCATTCGTTTACGTATGTACATGTACATGTACATGCTACATGTATTATGTGTACTGTACATGTACATGTACATGTACACGAGAGGCTTGCACTACCTGTAGCCAGGGATAACGCACTCTGCATGGGGTTAGAAAAATATAGCTTATTTTTGCAAAATAGAGGTCATTGCTACAACAACGCTGTTGGCAGGCAAACGACGCTATAGCACACGAACAATAGCAGCGACATAATGGGCCATATTCTATAGCCTACGCTATTAACAAAAACCACTCTACCATGCTCGTAACCACGCACATGGGTCCACTGGGGACGGTGGGCTGCCCAAGCTTGATAACGTTTCCTTGTCCGTCTTTCCTCAGTTTCAACCACTTAGGATGTCGGATGTTAGAATGATGGTGACGCCGCCAGTATCGGGAGAAGAACTCGAGAAAAATCCGTCCAAATGAACGGGAGGAAGAGGGCAACTCACCCGGAGAGCGACGGCGACCCCATGAAATTTGCACGGAGCACAAAGGGTAAATATTTCGCCCCACAACAAAATCCACACATCAACTTAATTACAACAAATAAGAACCTTCCAGTTATCAGACAAATGGTGTCGATCCAGTTTCATTCAAACATTCTCATGATTCATATCCGAAGCCGTATAAGGTGATAAACGAAATCAGAATTTGGATCCGTCGGCGTTTTCATGAAAGAATTCATCTTCCCAAGTTAGGAACGATTCTATAGTTGAAATATATAGATAGGAATGGATTCTTCCTAAATTGTTAAATGAAACTTTAGGGAATGTTCCTATTCTATAGTTAGGAATTTTTCTAGACTTGGGAATCATTATACTCTTCCCAATTAAGTCCCAGATAAGAATATTCCTAAATAGAGCCCAGGTACACCGCACACTCATCGTATAGTTGGGCTATAGGCCTAGGGCCTATACGTATCGGCCCACCACAGAGGGTCGCATGCAAGCAATGTATGAGAATGCTGTACATTATGCATGGTCCTAGTATAATAGTGGAGTGAATGATGCTTGGTCCATGCATCGCATGCATCTCAGCCGGGGCTAATTAACCACAGAGCTATTACGTTTGCCTGTGAGAAACTTACCGCAGAACATTTTCTTAGAAAGACAATTGCAGAGGGACAAGAGACGCAAGATGCTGATTGATCACACTAAACACTGCCTCGTAGTTATTACATCCCGTTCTGAAAGGCCTTTGAGAAAGGTCTTATGGGATCGAAACGTCAGACTCACTAATTCTATTGGGATTTCAACGCTGTCCTTACCAGAAAGAAACAAAAGTCGAATAGAGAGAGAAAGAGAGCACGGAGATGTGGTGACTGCAGGTACAGGCGAACTCAAATGACCCAACTGGTCACAAACTAATCAGCATTAGGCGACAGGCCCTATGCTATGATAGCGTCATATCAAAATACAATGAAGGCCCTAAAAAGCAAGGTAGAAATGCCCAAGGATTATCGAGAAGGGATTCTATAATTATAGTCCCGCATCTCACGCATGCAGACTGTAATTGATGAGTGTCGAGTAAAATGAGAAATTCTGTGGTTAATGTATATGAATTCATGTAATTATAATTATTGTATAGGGTCTATAATATCCCAAGCTATATACACTGACCGTTCCCGTTCTTCTGTATATTTCCCTCCTCTTTTCAGATTCGACCATTTCTTTGAAACAGGAAGACGAGGTGAGTATAGGCCCTATATACTCGAGTTGTTAATAATCCGACAGTAACTTGACAATCTGCGCTCAATTGACATTAAAATGGTATCCTCTATAGCTTTGTATGCATACATAGAACAAAAATGTTCTAAAACGGAAACTCGCATTGCATTCGTCCATTAATGCTGCAGCCTTGCCGTTTCGTCCATGGGCGTCATCGGAATATTCAATAGATAAAATAATCTTTAAAAGGTGCACTTTTTAATCTTATTTTATGGGTCCATCCCTTGTGATGACTATACTTCCTACGGGAGATGATCAAACACGACACGTTGAAGGCCACCGTCGTCACCATTAATTGGATTAGACCGAGCCAAAACGATTAGGGCGAATTAAAAATCTTCCCTTCGAAGTATACGCAGAAAGAAATACAGCATGCTCCTTCGGTGCAGACAGTATACTGTATAATGCATGCCGTCACGTAAAATACACAAATCAAATTTAGACTGCAGAGTGCGCGCAGCACACGGAGCGAAATCGCCATCACTAAGCATTGCCCAATGTGCCCTATACTATTATAGTATAGGCTATATATCAAAGTTCCCGGACTAAAATTTGCAGAAATAATGCAGACTCCGGTGATGGCGATAAAAAAAAGCTATATGTACAGCATGGAAATGGCGGATTCGTTAAAAATAATGTGCAGCGTTGATTAGAGATCTTAGCCGCTCAGTGAAAACTAATTCGGATTGGTATGGTATAGACCATGGGCTATCTATTTCTCATTGAGATCGTGACTGCATATTCACAGTGTAACTTGACGCTAAAATGCTGATTAGAAACCAACGGTTGATTTATCACCTGCCATTTTTAGGCAGAAGCATTTTCAGATCAGCGATTGAAAAAAAGAAAATGCAGCGCTGGGTTAATCAGACAGCCCATTACATGTATTTAGGGATGATGTGCACATGCATGTAGGCTTACATGTTCACGAATCTAGAGCTTCAAATGAGACAGTGCATCGTCATTTCTCTTTTCATCGCAAATGAAAAAAAAGAAAAGGTCTTTATGGAGGATTGACTGTGCATAAGTAATTAAGTTACTTACATTGTATCACAGTGAGTTTGATGCGATAATTTGACCCTAATATTTTGGTTCTTATACTTTGTTATTTTTCTTGACCAGCAAAATGGTGTGAAATATTGTGAAATGGTGTCATTATTTTGTGTACGATCAAAGTATATTGTTGAAGGCCACGGTTGAATGAAAATTTTGGGGAAAAAATCGACGACTGTCACAGAAGCACATGCATGCAGACCACAAAAAAGTCGCGCCGTTGTATAGTGAATAGGATGACCTATTTCAGTTTGAACCTCTCTATTTGGGAGGAAATAATATGGAAAAAATTATGGGATCCCTCACATGGAATATCCCATGGAAATATTGTACATGTGATTCCCTTTTGTCACGTATCCTTTATAATTCCCTGGTGGACTCTATATAGTTGTATATATATTGTAATATGGGAAATTGGTACATTTAGAATAGTTACTCGTACCATACGCAAAAAATGATGACGATTAAAAGTCATTGCAGATCTTGTATAGGAATGGTTGCTAGGAATGGTTACGCTCGAATGAAAACCGGGAAGAACAAACTGAATCGACAACTGTCACACTGGAAGCACATGCAGACGGCACAAAACAAATCGCACCGTCTTGAATAGGATGACCTATTTCAGTTTGAACCTCTCTATTTTACTGTCGCATATACATGAATGAAAAGAACGCTATACCCAGGCAGCTATAGGGCCTATTATAGTCTATAGTTTCCATAATGATGTATACATGACTGTATCAACTTACCCAGTACGGAAGTCTCGCGTGCTCTCAGTAAGAGTATAGACCCCACTTAATACTGGGGATGTTATTTTTCTTCCTTTGATGGGCATTGAAGGTCATTGATTCATTGATGGTTTTGAAGATTGATTTCCTTCATAAATTGCATCGGTATATGGGTGTTCTTATGGCGCTGTAACAGGAAAAATGAAAACATAACATTCATCTTAATTTACAATACAAAATGTACGCCATGTAAAACCACTGGGCTGTATATCCCCATTCTTTGCCTGATTTTATCAGATTGTGTCTGGAGATTTTGGTTGAGTATAATAGGTCTGCGGTGACACCCTGCAAAATTTGCACACATACTCACAGAACCATGCACACATACTCACAAAAGAGAATTTTGCATGGTGTCACCGCAAACCTACTTCTTCTCCGATGCTCACCATGAAAACCTTCAAATCTCATTTGAGTTTGTGGTCCATTCCTCCTATACCAATACAATGCAACAGTTGCTTTTGTTGACTGAATGAGAAATATATACCATGCAGGATGTTTGCGGTGACGCCATGTACAATGTATACGCCTATAGGCCTATACCATTTCTTTAAAGAAGGAGTAGGCCTATGAGACTCTGAAAAGAGCCGGTAACGTTTCAGGTGTAGTTGTGTGGACTATCTCTTGAGAGATTATACATGGTGTCACCGCAAACCGCCTAATTTTTATATACTTGACCGATAATGTTAAAATGTGATTTTGAGCAACCTGGTCAAAGTACTGGTTTCATGTTGTCCAGTGAAATGGCATTATGAAAGCACACTGAATTTTGTCAAATGAACCCCCTAATCCTTCCTGAAAGTGAAACCCCTAAATTACCACTGACAATTAACAGTGTTGGACTTGGATCATGGAGATAGAGGGAGGGAGGTCTCTCGATCCTTATGCTATATAGGGCTATTGCGCAGTTAATTACGCTTGACGGGGAACATGCAGCAAAACGGTCTCGATCGTCCGTCATGTCTTGGTAATTTATGCGCGACCTTGTGCCCATTATGCCCACTTGCCTTAAGTTGTTTTCGGCCGAGCGATTCCACGCACACTGCAGGTAAACAAAACGCTATATACACTGGCGATGTGACGGACGCGTTGGGCACCCGCGCATGTCAATACCACCTCCCGCCATTGTACAATGTGGAGTCAAAACCTCGTTGGACAGTACAGTACATGCATGTATGCCTATTGGGTGTTTTAGGTATGCAAGAAATTCCGGCTGGGATCGAACGTCAGGGGCTCCAAAATATCCGAGAATCGATGACAATAGAACTAAACGGAAACAGTCTGTGAATTGGGTCATAGCCTAGAGCCAGACCTCATGTAGGCCTATTCTCGTCACAACATTATCGAGCCCGAGTCACGAGTCAAACACAGCTCAGAGGTCGAGTCTCGAGTCACACTCACAGACGTCGAGTCCGAGTCATTAATTAATTAATCGGCCCAGTGATTGAAAATAAGGCTCGAGTATATAGGCCTATAATTATTTATATATACGAGTCACGGGTCATACGACTCGGAGTTTGGGTAAAACGCCTGCACGTTCAAATTTAACTGAAGTCCTAGTCCAGAAAATTGTCTATACAGGATGCATTAACGTGTCAAAAACAGTTTCAAGCAGATTTTTTCGTTGGGGTATACAGAACGCTGTGATCTGTCAGTATGCATGCAGTACTGATGCGTGCATCGAATGATAGTGCGTGGCTATATTGTGATAATTATTATACATACAAAATATATACTCGATTCATGAATGGAAGGCGGGATTCACGATCAGAAGGTTAATTGGATATACACGTCCATAATGGCGCGAACAAGCACTCTCACCATGGCTACGGCGTGGTAAACATATTTATGCAGCCGGCTCTACAAGTACACGCTTCGCTCTTTATCTTCCGTGTACGCCAGTTCGCTATAACGTCACGACAACCCGCATGCACGGTGATTGCATGCGCTATGAAGTGCATGCTCGTAATTTTAAGCGCCCATCCCACGGTGTATCACCATCTATATTGTGATTACGGATCGAGCCGGGTGGTATGCCACTCGTAATTTATGACGGCGATCTGTCTTCGTTATGACGGGGCTGATTTAGAGGAGCTGATGAGGAAATGAAAAAAAAGGACAAAATCGCTTGTAACAACACCGTGGCTCCCTTGCCACCATTATTACATCAGCTATAGAGGATTCAATGGCATATAGCATCGTGCACAGTCATTCATTGCGCTCAGAACCAGATGCAGGTTCAAAGCGATCGGCCTCGAATCAAGTTGTCCTTTCAATTTCAGTGCTAAACTAAAACGACGACTTCTGATTATACCCTCTTTTTTTAAAGAATCGTTCACTTGATGAATGTTACACCTTGCAGTCCATATTCACTCCATAATGGTATAAAAATTAATCATTTACAACTTTCATGACATTTACTGTCATGATAGAGTACATCAATTTTAGGCCTATATAGTGTATCGAAAAACTTGTTTATCGTTACTGTGTGTAAATGTGGACAGTATTGGAGTAAATGCTGTATAGATATTTAGACACACACAGTGGGAATGCTCCAAGTTACCCGGGTAATCTCGGGGTTAATTTCTTTGTTAACCCCGAGATTACAGCAGTGTGTAGAAAGGGCAATAGATATAGCCACGCCGAGGTATAGCACTCGAGTAACACTAAAGTAGCACTGGGGTAATACTGAAATACACTGAGTACACTGAGTACACTGAAATAAATGCCTGCACCAACATTCAAGCAAACGTATACTATGAAGGCACGTTAGCTAGTGTCCTGGAATTATTATCCAATGGCCTGATTGCAAAGCACGACGCCCATAGAAGCTTCAGCGTCACATAGGGCCTATACCATATTTATGGCCTTTAGGCCTATACCCTCGCTGCAGCCGATTCCCATAACAGCCTCGCATATTAGTCTTAGCCGTGTAGCCGATGAATTGTATCAATGAAGTTTATAATCAAAGAAGTTCCACCGTCCATCCAATGCAGGTCTTGACTCCAAGCTACGTTTTCACCCTGACGGACAGCGAGGTTGAACGAAAAGTGTTCCAGCTTCGCTATCACACGCAGAGCGACGCCTACTACCGGCTAGGTTCCGAGGCAGCCGCCATTCAAGGCTGGCAGAACGGCAGCTACGCTGCCGTCAACGTGGTCAGGCGGGATGACAACGGTCTGGTAGGTGCTAAAAGCCTTGAGAGGAGACCACGATCGATCGTTAAATGTGCATGTTCTGCAGGGGAGTGTGTTTTTGGAATAACCAGACCTCTTCACGCTCATTAATGCAAAGTTATAGCACCTCAGCTTTTTGCGGATGCCCAATGTGGCCAGTTGGAGCGGGTACCGTATTATACTGTGTACAATAAGCCTATGGTGGTTTCCAATTAAGTAAATGAAGTATACCTTTCTACACCCAAAGCTAGGACAGAAGGGCTGCAGGCTTCTTGGGGTATGTTCAACATATAATGAGGCCCTATTTCAGAGAACGGATGAAGCTTCCCAATGATTTAACATAAGACTATGGCATACAAATGTCGACATGCCCGACATTTCGATCCCAGCAGGAGATACATGTATCTTCGAATTGGATACATAATTATAGGTAATTCCATAAATCAACGGTCCAACTTGTGACATGAAACCGTTAATTTTAGCTTTCCTGCATGTAATATTGTACAACGTAATGATCCACTTTGTAGATTGAACAGTATTTTGTTCATACATAAGCAGTAAGAATATACCTTTCAATCGACAGACCGTTTCATGAAGTTGATGTTAATATTACATGTAGGAAGGCAAAATGGTTTCATAATGTTGAGACACCAGAATGTCACAGTTAAGATGGACCCATGGCTTATGGAATTACCCACACGTCTGTGTTAGATAATTTGCTGCCGTGCCGATGGAATAGATATTGTCGAGCAGGCTGAATATGTTATTCGTGGCTGATGCAAGACATTCACGCTTTCAGAATTCAGTGAAAGGGGTCCCCGTAATTGACAATGCCCTATTCCTTTACGACCCTCCTCTCATCTAACGCGGCTCCCGTCTGTGGTGTTGCGCACGTACCAGCCTCGCCAGAGGCGTTCAGGTTTCAAGGTCGTTCGTGTGCATGTATCTTCAAGCTATGCGCAGTCTAGAAGATGTTCCATTTGTTTCAGTATCAACATTTGTTGTTAGCTAGGATCATCATCAGTGACATAATTATTATATCCTACGCAGTAGCTGTTTGTTACGGCAGTCGTCCGTGTGGTTCCCTGACTTGATTGTATTTCGTCAGCATTGCAGGCTGGTTGAACCAGTCTATTAGCTGGTAGTCTGGTTCCAAGAGCTAAACATCCTGACAAATACTGTGAAGTCAGGGAACCACACGGACGACTGCCGTAACAACAGCCACTGCGTATATCCTAAGAATATCCGACTACAAATTTCTTTGTAGTCCCGCCCGAGCTACCTGAAATTTTTCGTCAGGCATCAGGCCAAAAAACACTGAGCATTAAGTGTTTAACACGTTGAGCAGGGCAAAACCTCATCGAATAACATTCTCCTCGACGCAGAACATCAGGTTATAATATGACACAAATTTCTTACTTATTTTTCTATACCGTTCTTTCATTTGAAAATAGGTCTGTATTTTTTTGCCATTTTCTGTCAGTGAACCTCAGCAGAAAAAAAAAACAGCACAGAAAACAACATCTTTCATATCCTTGTCACAAAGAGTCCAACAATTATTATAGGACTGGAATTGTGGTAAATAATTGTGATGGCAAACTGTTTCCAAAATGAAAAAAAATATCTCCAAATAATCAAAGAGTGAACGACCTAATTGGGTCGTACAGTGACTCTATATACTAGCATTTGTTGACCTCGAGAAATTAAATTTGCAAATTGCAGGATGTACAATTTCAGTGTGTGGCTAAAGAAAAGATCAAATGAATGCAGGGCATGCCACTCTGGCAAATGCTACACATCACGTGTAATGTTGGCTGGTGCCGTGCAGTTTACTTCGTAGAATACTGCTTGATTTCCGCTGAGCACTAACTGTTTTATGCATGAAAATACATTAGCTGCTAATGTAGGCTGCTGCTACCCTGCAGTTTGTCTAAAAAGAACATTGCCTGATATCTGTATTCTATACTTGAAATGACCTTTTTTCAAAAACCCGGATTAGGCTTCGGCTCCGGCTTCAGTTCTTTGTTGAATTTGGACTCTTTTTCAAAACGCAATATAGCCTAATATCCAAAAATGCAGCCAAAGGTCTCCCGTTTTCATGCCTTGTACATGTACTTAAAACATGGATGAAAGAACCAGAGACAAAGCCGGAGCCCACGGTGAGCTATAAGCCGGGTTTGGGGAACCGGTCAATATTTTTGTTTCCACGCTCTTGGCAGGGCTAATATTGGCTGGTACCCTGCAGCCTTTTCGCCATAACATGTTGCTTAATTTCCGCACATAGCACCGTGATTGTGTTTCCACACGGTTTGATAATTATACTGACCGGTACCCTGCAATTTCCACGCCAGTAGCACATTGCTTGATTTCTGTAGATTTTTGCTCAAGTGCGTGATTCTGTGCTTCGGCACTAAATCAACCGATACTGGGGTGCATGGTATCATGCCATTTGATTGAATGCACATTACTTCATTTGAGCGGACACATTATCCATGCTTCAAATTCGATTCAGAAACCATCGCCCGGGTTTCCGCCTGCCAACACACTTAATCATGTAGGCCTATACTATAGCAGTCAGCGCTGAATCCTTCCTGATTGTAACAGACGCGTTCTGTCTCACAGACGGCTTCGTCACGCCTTTACACATCCTCGACGAAGACTTCCCATAACTCAATTAGACCCACTCGTCTCCCCCCCCACCCATGCACCCCAAGGAAAAGCCCCCCCCCCCTCCCCTATATATATCATCGACAGGGAGAACATGTAATCAATGTAATTTCATATTAATTAATTAAACGTTTAATTCAATTATTACGGACTGCCCAGCCGGGCGGCCGGAAAGGGAGAATAATAAGCTCCTGCGATTGACGCACATACTGTAATTCCTCCCGCCAATTAGTCGGTCGTTTGGGAAGAGACGGCCCATCAGGATTGTAAAAAAAAATGAGAGCACGGTATTTCCGATGGAAAGGGGGACTGCATAATTATTGCCGGGTTCCAAATTTGTTCTGGCAGCCCCAATTCACTCACTCACCATATTCCAGTCAGGTGTGAAGTTAGGTTTCTTGGAGGAATTGGTCGCTCCTTTCAGCCCGCCCGGAAATGCCCGAACAATACCGTAATTGTCCGACGTACGGTGGCCCACATAGCATCCATTACTTGGCTTCCAAGGGCTGTGGGGACACAAGAATTGAAACACTCACCTACAAAAAAAAAGGGAGTCATAAATGCAGGACAAGTGCCCTACTTAAGTATTGGGTATAGGCCTATATCTGTTCAAAGATCACTCTGACGAAACCGGGGTTGAGACTAGTGGTCCGTTTCGTCAAACCAATCGTAACTTACGATCAATCGCAGTTTTCGACAATATTTTGTATTAGTGAACTTTGGGTATCCAAACAAATCAGGGGGCCTCATGTTTTGATCCCAGCAGGGCCATTTGAAAGTGCAGAATGTCCTGCTATAGGATCTAAAACGTCAGGCCTACGTCCTCAACTCAAGATTTGCATTGCGGTCATTTTTGTCAGTATGTGAGTTCGCATTTGTGTGCATCACTTTGGATATCATAGATATAATATAATATTTGCGTCGAGGAGAATGGAATTCAATGAGGGTTTGCCCTGCTCGACGCGAGACCTCGACCAGCTCGGTGGTCAAGTGGTTAAGACGTCTGGACTAGAAAGCAGGAGTCACGGGTTCGAATCCCGCCCGAGCTGCTTCATTTTTGGTTGGCCATCAGGCATCGGTCAAAGCACTGGGCATTCAGTGCTTATTATGTCGAGCAGGGCAAACTCTCAATGAACTTTGGATATCATTGTTCCCTTTCCCTGCTAGGCTTACCTGACGAGGGCAGCGGGTCATAGCCGCGCCTCTATCAGCTGGAAGGTGGACCTGAAGGACTCGGGGCTGGTTGTGGACACCATCCAAGCACTGACACTCAGCAGGACCCTGTCGGGAGGCATCATCACATACGATATTGTTAGTCCCGATGCCAATGAGCACGCTGACCTCGCAGGTTTGAAACAAAACTACTATCCTTCTTTTCGTTTTCCCCTTACTAATTCCTTCCGTCCTTCCTTCCGTCCGTCCTTCCTTCCGTCCGTCCGTCCTTCCTCCCTCCCTTCCTTCCTTCCTTCCCTCCCTCCCTCCATTCCCTTTCCTCCCCCTTCCTTCCTTCCTTCCTCCTTCCCTCCCTCCCTCCCTCCCTCCCTCTCCTCCTTCCTTTCCTCCTTCCTTTCCTCCTTCCTTTCCTCCTTCCTTCCTTCCTTCCTTCCTTCCTTCCTTCCTTCCTCCCTCCCTCCCTCCCTCCCTCCCTCCCTCCCTTCCTTCCTTCCTTCCTTCCTTCCTTCCTTCCTTCCTTCCTTCCTTCCTTCCTTCCTTCCTTCCTTCCTTCCTTCCTTCCTTCCTTCCTTCCTTCCTTCCTTCCTTCCTTCCTTCCTTCCTTCCTTCCTTCCTTCCTTCCTTCCTTCCTTCCTTCCTTCCTTCCTTCCTTCCTTCCTTCCTTCCTTCCTTCCTTCCTTCCTTCCTTCCTTCCTTCCTTCCTTCCTTCCTTCCTTCCTTCCTTCCTTCCTTCCTTCCTTCCTTCCTTCCTTCCTTCCTTCCTTCCTTCCTTCCTTCCTTCCTTCCTTCCTTCCTTCCTTCCTTCCTTCCTTCCTTCCTTCCTTCCTTCCTTCCTTCCTTCCTTCCTTCCTTCCTTCCTTCCTTCCTTCCCTCACTATGCCTCTGACAAAGTTCCCGCTAGGATCAAAACATCAGCCCTTTAAGCAAACAGCCAGTAAACATTGTTAAACACCAAACAAGACGAAAAGTTAGTTATCTGTGCCTACCTCTTTTTTCTACACTGTTTGCTCAGGGTACGTCACCAACGGCTGGCAGACTCTCTACCTGGTGGCGTACCTCAGCGGGAGTCGAACCCCAGACAGCTATGACCAGACACAGCTGCTCTACCAGTCCGATGACGACGACCAGGACAACTTCCCCTTGGACATCTTGCTGACACTCAAAGTAAAGGAATGCATCAGGATTTATTGGAGAATAGATAGAATAACCCATTTCACTATATAATGAAAAGCTATTTCACAACATGGTCAAGGCCTGTGTCACAAGAGAGTAAAACTAAATAACCACAGCCTATATTTGACAAGACAGTAATGACTATTTCACAAAATAGAAAGGACTACTACACAAAATATTCAAAACCTATATCACACTGGATAGTGAAGGGCTACTTCACAAAATACTAATATTATATGTCATAAGAAAGTCAAGGTTCATTTCATGATAGCTAAGGTCTATTCTCTGGCGAGTATCTGCCAAGTAAATCTACAAGCCCTCATTGGACTGCCTTTGGAAAGAATAAAGACAAAATGCTGAAGTAATGTAAATTGTATTTCATTCCCTCCCTCCCTAAACCTCAATCCCTCCCTCCCTCCCTCCCTCCCCCTTCCTCCCTCCCTCCATCCCTCGCTCCCTTCCTCCCTCCCTCCCTTCCTACCCCTTCCTCCCTCTCTCCCTCCCTCCCTCCATCCCTCCCTCCCTTCCTCCCTCCCTTCCTACCCCTTCCTCCCTCTCTCCCTCCCTCCCTTCCTCCCTCCCTCCCTCCCCCTTCCTCCCTCCCTCCCTCCCCCTTCCTCCCTCCATCCCTCCCTCCCTTCCTCCCTCCCTCCCTCCCCCTTCCTCCCTCCATCCCTCCCTCCCTCCCTTCCTACCCCTTCCCCCTCCCTCCCTCCCCCTTCCTCCCTCCCTCCCTCCCCCTTCCTCCCTCCATCCCTCCCTCCCTTCCTACCCCTTCCTCCCTCCCTTCCTACCCCTTCCTCCCTCCCTCCCTCCCCCTTCCTCCCTCCCTCCCTCCCCCTTCCTCCCTCCCTCCATCCCTCCCTCCCTTCCTACCCCTTCCTCCCTCCCTCCCTCCCCCTTCCTCCCTCCCTCCATCCCTCCCTCCACCTTCCTACCTCCCTCCATCCCTCGCCTTACCCCATCCCCAGCCTGTACAGGAAACACTATGCACTTGTCCACAGGAGTCCGGGCCGTCCCAGGAGGCAGAAACTCAGGAATCAGCAGCGACGGCAACGGCCACCACGACGGCGGCCATCGTCGAACCAGCCATCGAGCAATGCACGTGCTACTTCCCGAATGCGGTGCCGGGTTCCCTGCGTCGGCCTGCCCGGCGGGAGACGCCCTCACAGGGCGCGGAAACGACGGCGACGATGGTGACAGAGACAGAGACGGGGACGGGGACGGAGAGCGCCCTCAGAAAGGACAGCCTGAGCGTCGTCAACCGGCACGCCATCAGTCTTCCGGGCACGCCCGTCCATCGTCGGAACTACGGCAGCAAGGCAGGCTCCGTCAGTAGTGGTGGGGGTGGTAGTGGTGGCGCAAGTCGAAGGCTGGGCAAGACCAACAAGGTGCAGTCCCTGCCGCATCCGGCACGGCTGCCGCCCTTGTCACCGCCGTCACCCTCGGCGTCCTCAGAGCGGAGGGGCTGCTACGACAACTGCGGGGCCGAGTGGGCGGCGGGCACGCCAGCGGACGAGGGCCGGCCACTCCGGGTGCTGGAGGTCGGGGAGCTGGAGGCCATAGGCGGGGGCCAGGGCGGGGACGCTGCCAGGAGGGCATGGTCCGACGGGAAGCCAGCAGACAGCGACACCATGGTAATCATAACAAGATACCACACCCAATAAGGGAGGCAGCGTGGTCGAACGATTTAGGGGATTTGTTGGCAGTGCATAAGGCTGCTGGTTCGAATCCCACTCGGACCAGAAGCTTGTAAATTCTCTGTCCACCCGGCAGCAAATAATGGGTACCGGGTTCTCTTTAGAGCTGGGGGAAGGTTGAAAGGCTTTTCAAAGACATCAACGCCTTTTAGTTTCAACCTGGCCTTTCAACAGAGCAGATCCT
The DNA here is from genome assembly GCA_949987565.1 of Luidia sarsii. Classification (NCBI taxonomy): domain Eukaryota; kingdom Metazoa; phylum Echinodermata; class Asteroidea; order Paxillosida; family Luidiidae; genus Luidia; species Luidia sarsii. The sequence goes on from OX465105.1 coordinate 14,286,325, forward strand.
ACCCTCTTACATTTCGGTTCCAGTTGGCCAATCTAAAACCAAAACCTGATAACTTGGGTCCATCTCAATTCGCCGATTCTCCTGAAGACAGGCACGTTCAAAATGTTGAATTAACAGCTCTTTTCAGAGTCGTACTCTTTCCCCAAATGCAAAAGAGATGACTTATACATGGTGTTGCTGAATACTTTACACGTCAATGTGATTCGTTGCAACTCGTCTCTGTAAAGCACATTGATTTCACCAGATAATGAACAAATATACAAAGGCACTCATGAGACTCACGAGATGACTTACATGGTGTTGCTGCAAACTTCACATTGTATTTTTCTCTCTTCAGGTTGTGGAAGACGATCCTGATACCTCAAGACACATCTGTAAAGGAACAGTCTGCACCATTTCATAGGAGAGAGACAGAGGCACCGATAACGCAATGATAAAGTCGTCTGTGCGACCAAATACTGAAACCAAAGTGTAGAGACGAAAATGGAGTCCTATTGGAAATCAGTACAAGAAAACTGCCCTATACTAACAAACTCCTACAAGAGGCTTGAATCAAATGTACATGTGTATATTGAATTTTGAAATGAACTATTTATTTTACACACTGTAAAGTAAGATCATTATAAAGGATGAAGAAAAGACAGACGGATATCCGGCTTCAACATTGCTGGCTGTGTTGAACTGTTTTTTCTGTATCCTAATGATATAACAATAATGGGTATAAGTCAGTAACCTCTACACTGTGTAATCAATGAGAAAAGTTCAGAAAACCCTTTTTTTTTTATAAAGCCACATTATCCCACATATAGAGATGTACCATAATTTAGGTCGCACTTTTGCATAAGGCTGCAAGCTGTAGAGTGCTTTTGAGTAAATCCGAACTGCGATGTTCCACCTCCTTGGGTTTCAATTTGGAAAAATCAAAATTTCCAGTAACTCAAAGTTCTCCTTTTGTTTTGAAGATTTGAACCAAACCTTTCCTTTTATAACCCAAATACCAATCCTTCCATTTAGAACCCTCACTGAGCAGGTGGAATAAATACTCAGGTTTTAAAGGGAAAACTCAATGGACTCCTACTCTGTTGTCCATCCAATTTCAAGATGAAATCAGAAACGTGCAATTTTAGATTTCCTTTCATTTAACAAAAAAGAACTTGCAAAGGTGGCAACTGGCAAGTTAACTCAATAAATATTCTGGGTACTGAAAATGTTGCGCGCATTATATCGAGAACACGGTGTTCTTTAATCACTTTGCGCAATGCGCAGGGCCCTCCCAAATCCAGGCACCACTATTTTCGAAGTTTTTATACAAAGACTCTTTCCGGCTGACCACAAAAATATGCGTAGCATGACAGAAGGCACACAAGTCTGATTGTGCCAGGTTTGACTCAATTGTGCACATAAGGGGCTTTCACACTAGACAAAATCTCTGAGGATTTCTCAAAAAAAATTCCCCGGGGAATTTGGTCGGTCTGTTCACACTACCAAAGAAATTCCCGGGGGAAAAGCTTTTCCCACGGGGAATTTTTCCCCCTGCTCAGGAGTAGGGCAGAAGAAGAAAACCACAGGGTTTAACGTTTTCCTCGGGGAAAAGCAACTAGTGTGAACGTCGGCGGGTTTTTACTTACCCCAGCTTTCCTCGTGCATGGCTAGTTCGTTTATACATTCCCCGGGGATTGATTGCCAGTGTGAAACGGCCGTGCATATTGCCAGGAAATAGTGTCCCATGGGAGTTACCAAATGGGTCCAGTGTGAATGGTTGCGTGAATGTTGGTGGGGTAAGAAATCCCTGGGATTGTCCCAAGGGATTTATTCCCCAGGGAGTGGCTCTGTAGTGTGAAAAGGTCTACTGTGTATGTACTCTTATTGATTTATTTCACAGGTATTTTATTCCTGATTGGTTAGTGATGATTCTGAAAACCTGTGAGGCGGTCATGGGGACTGAAAAGTAGCCTGGTGTTAAGTGGCTAATAGGTTGTTAATATGGGAGAGACTCCAAAGCAATATACCAATAAACTGTTCGTACATTTTCTGCAATGCTTTTATTGGTCTTCATTGGATTCTTTCTATTCACACAAATGATGGATGATGGCTGTTTATGGGTTAACTGTATGATGTTGCTACACTCCATTGCTACATATGCTTCTTACCCAAACAAATTGACCTGATTTCTCAATTAATACAGTAAAAACAAAATCAAAAACCAATAGTGTAAAACCTCTACTGCCACTTTAACTGCCTTAAAATGATTTATCTGATCATTTTTGAATAAAATAAAATTTCAAAACAAAAGAAAGAAAATTGTAAAGCTAAGGTTTCAATCGTTGGATTGTCTTTCAATCTTGGCCCTTGGGTGAATTCTTGTTTGCATGTTACTGCAAGCTTTTGTGCAAAGCTTTTTGGGGGATGCATGTGTACTGTTTCGGGCTACCTTTAGCGCAATGTCTTGATGAAGGCAAATCGGCTACCAGCCAAAAATGGTGTGGTGTTGGTGCTCATGACTGGTATCCTACTGGGTGTTTGAGTGCTCAGTATAAAGACAGCTTTGAAAGCTGACAAACTCTGAGATTCTGATAAACTGCATGCTATAATTATCATTAGCAAAAGATTCTGTAAACTAGTGAATATCACCATGATTTACATTCATAAATCATTATGACATTGTTCATTTTGATGATTACTCCCAGAAAGTTGTTTTTCTGAAAGGTTCCCAACTGTGGAAACCTTGTGATGACCAACCTACTGGTTTAGACAGTATTTCCTTGGTAACAAGAGCAAATCAGGTCCCTTTTGTCCCTCATTTGTAGATTTGAAGTTTAATTTGACTTGTCATCTTAATATAATGTGTAATGTTTTTCAGGTTTAGATAATGGATCCATCCAGGATTTACAAAAGTATCACAAGTGGGAACTCCCCGACCTCCCCTCACACAAGGAATAAACAAATTTGGAATTCTTTTAAACCCTAACCACCCTCCGAATACCACCTGGTCAAGGGTCTGGCATTGCAAGAATAGACAAAGGGATTTACAGAGACCGGGCTCTTCAGATTCAAAGGAGGCTTGATGTTTCTAACCACATTCACAGAGTAAAACAAACACCCTGGCAAGGGGCTGGATAGCTCAGATGAAAGACCACTGGTACGCTAATCCAGAGGTCTCGGGTTCAAGTCCCGTTCCAGTCAAAGCTTTCTTTGCCAATTTTTTCAACATTAATAAAGTACGTCCCCTCGAGTCGTCAGGATTACTAGAAACGGACTGCAGCCACCACAAGCAGCTTGATATCCCGCTATTGTCCAAAACTCAAGGGAATACAGATCAACTGATTCTGCAGGGGATTTCACAAAAAGTTTCCCAACAGTTGCATTGTACCCTTTGTTTGAGGGACCTCAATAGTAATAACTTCAAACTCCTCCCAAAACGAGCTGTCGATGAGCCTGGTGCTGATGGAGCAAGAACCCAAACCCCCTTGCTCGAGAGACGCTGAAGGGAAAAGACGACACACAGCACATGAAACGTCACAGAGGGCTTGCCTTTGTTCGGCGAATTGGCGGGGCTCTAGGACTTGGCGATTCCCTGCAGCTTCTGCAGGAAGTCAATGTACAGCTTGTGCTCCAGGGCGCTGGACAGATCCGACAGCTTGTCCGCAAACTCGTCCGTGATGCCTCTCTCCTCGAGCATCTCCATCAGGAGCTCGTACAGGTTCTGCACATATCCACACGCAATCAAACAAACCAAACCACCACAAGGTTAAAATGAGATTTGAAGGTCTTCAAGGCGAGGATGGCAGAAGGAGTAGGTCTGCAGTGACACCATGTACAATTTCTCTTTTGCGAGTAAATGTGGTTCTGACGTTCTGACTTGACGTTTCGAACAGTGTACTCTGCTCGTCTTCATGGTGTCACCGCAACCCTACTCCTTCCACCACAAGGTTACGTTCTGATCCCAGCAGGACCTTTCTCAAACTGAGAGAATACCAGGGGGGCTTTCAAAGACATTGGAGGGTTCAACATTTTCATCCTAGAGGGGGCCTTCCTCGCAGGCAGAGTGGCAAGGCACCAGCATGGATAGCATAACTGCCAACCTATCTTAAAGGAAATTAGGAATAATCCTGGTAAAAAAAAGAGAATTAACGGAGCAAAGTACATAGGAACACATATGTATTTCCAAGCCAAAAATCGGAATCTGTTATCAAGAGCTTGTAAAAAGTGATACATTTTTACCCAAAACCCCCCCACCCCCACAAAAATAGTTACTCACCCCGTCCATGACCTCCGACCCCAGACTGTAGGTGGAATCGTTGGCCTCGCCGTCTTGGATGCTGACCTGGTCGATGAGGAAGGGGCCGCCCGCCTCCTCCGGCTCCCCGCCCTCGCCGGCCTCCTCGTCCCAGTCGGCCACGTCGTAGCGACAGCTCAGGCTGAGGGCGCTCTGCCCCTCCTTGGTGATCTCCACGGTGAAGTCGGGCCGGGAGCGAAGCTGGGAATCGTAGACGAGATCAAGTTAAGGAGGACACGATACTGAGATTAGAGGAGTCAAAACTCATTGCCGAGCCCTTAGTGACCCTACATGTCACTAGAGGGTTTTACCCTTCATATCAAACTGTGGGGCGGCCAAACTCACCCATTTGTTGGACCACCTCAGGTGTTTGTCTCCAAAAAAGACAGGAAAAACTGGAGACCTTTGACTTTTTTAATGTTACACTGGAAGGATTGAAGAAGAACCGACTTCAACAAAGAACTCCCCACGTTTGTGTTTTGAAGCTTTCGAATAACGGAGACGAAGCTGGTCCTCCGTACCTGCGAGGGCGTCTCTTCGTCTCCCTCCGCCTTCTCGTCTTGAGGTTCCTCCTCCACGGAGTGGTTCAGGTTGAATGTGACTTTTACTCTGCAAAGAGGGTAGGGGACACATTGGAAAAGAAACTAACAGCTGAATACCACCAAAGTCTAACTTATTCACTCCAGTCCAGCTCAACCCCCATTAGGCCAAGTAAAACAAATTATTAGTTTCTCATCCCCGCCCACATGTTTCTTATATATATATTATTATTTTTTTACAAAATGATAAAAAGACAAAATTTTGATTGATTTTCACTATTTCCAGCCATTGAACTTCGCACATGCATAGCCTACATACCGGTTTACAATTTTTCCAAAATTGTTTTGGAAAAGGCAAACAAAAAAGTGCCCCCTTTTTTCAAGGCCTTTTTTTTCTTGGCCTTAATTAACGGATGTCAGGCAAGTTGCCGGACGGACAAATTGCATCTAAGACAAGTCGATCCACACATCAGACAAGTCGACCCATACCTTTGACTCACCGGCCGTCTGGTGACTTGTCTGACGCCCTTAACTTAACACGACAGGGCAACTCTAAAGTGACCCGGTGATGTCTAGTAGGTGAAAAAAAATTTCTTGGGCCAGTTTGTCTGGCATGTCGTCTCACTTACGTCTCTCCATCTTGGGTCTTGGTGAGCGTGGCGACGGCACCCTTCTGTGACAGCTTGAAGTCGTGCATGGAGGGAATGTCTGGGAACTGCTTGCTGCCCTCCTCGTAGTTGATCTCCTCCTGGAGAAATTTGGCAAGCTGGTCGTCACCTGCATCCAGTCATCGTGCGGGGAAGACATTATCAGAGAACAATCAATGCGTGAAGCCTTGGGGCAATCAGGACACTTGTGTTTCAAAAATTCAGAATTTTCTGGGACTCACAGTCATATTACTAGTATTAGTATTACTAGTATTAGTCATAAATCTAGTCCCACTTACTGGGCCGCTAGGAGCTCACCTTAATTATCAAGTTCTGTATTGCCCAACAAACAAACCTCCCAGTCCCAGTAACACTGTACCATCGCGCAAATTACACTGGGTCCAACGGCCAGGGCACGAGTCTCAAAAATTCGGTCTACAGCGGTGTGATGTCTGGACGTTGCTTTGCGCTGTTCGGGAAACAGTCGCGGGGCTCAACGCGTGCATGCGCGGCCACACTCACACAGAGCCACTAGGCACTACGCACCTGGACCTGTCAGAGTGTCATCTATTTCCGTATAATTTATCGGTCAAGTTTAAAATCAAAGATGGCCGCCTCCTTTTGCCTTATCGGACGCGAGAGATTCCTTCTCGATCAACAGAGGGGAAATTTCTCTTTTTTTCCCCCAAAATGTGAGTATTTGACTAATAATCTGTGATTCCCACTGAATCCAAAAATGGGCGCGTGGGACGGTGATACGGGTGTTTTGGGGGCAAATCTGGGGATTTCGGTTGAGGGTAATTTTCAAAGTCTAGCATTGCCGTACCTGCTGTACTTGGACCCTACAGTCACCCGACCCTCCAAATTCCAAATTTCGATACAAAAAGGGTGACTTGTTAAGTTGTTGTTGGGTACAAGTTACTCGGACTACCGCGGCCGGTGACTGTGCAGTGTGCTTACCCTTCGTGTGCATGCCGGCGCAGCCACACGTGCAGAGTTTACCGGGCTGTCTGAGCCGGGCCGCCTGGGCCCAGACGGGCCTCAGCTGCCCCGTCGACTTGTCGCTGCTACTGCTGCTGCCCGACCGTCCGCTGCCGTTGCCGCTGCTGCTGCACAGGTACCACATGGACCGTGTGAACGGCCGACTCATCAGCTGCACGTCCCTGTGGGCAGATAGCAGGCCCCTGGAAACCTCGGCCGGCGGGGCGGCGTGTCTGCACTGGGCCAGCATTCGCCCGGCGACGCTGGCGATGTTTTTCACGGCGGAAAAGGCCATGTTTTATCCGGTTTTTTTATACAGGCGAAATTGTCTGGAGAAAAAATGCTCGGATCCTTTGCTCACGCAATCTCTCTATGACATGTGCGTTTTCCATTGTATCCTCTTTCAAAGTCTATTATTTTCAGTGAATAAGGTTGGACATCTAAATAATGATAATGTAAATAAAAATTGTCTTTGATAGATAAAAAAGAAAATATAATTACGTAAATTGAGAACCTAGATATAATTTTTTTCACACTGATATCGAATTTGCTTTAAAATATTTATCTGTTTTTAAAATGATGGAAAGAGGCAAATAAAGGGTGCAAAGGTCACAAACTTTTTAGGTCTAGTTCTTGGACTCCTCTCGTGAAATGGCAGTTTCAAAAATAAGTTATTGATTGGTGGTCATGCTGAATGTCGTGTCATCATCTGCATACATCTGTGCATCTGACTACCGCCTGTGCCGGTCCCGTTATAAAATAAATTCACCGCAGATCGGACCAAACATTTGGGCAGATATTCTTCGTCGCCATGGCCAACTCCATGCTCCTGTCTATAGCGGAGGAGCTAGACGACCTGAATGCCGAATTTGTCGCTCTTCAGGTAACATAATGACAAGAACAGTGATACTTTTCTAGAAAATGTATGAACGTGTGATGTAGCAATTAATTACGCGACAGTACTCAGTAGTGTGGCTGCAGTGCCATTTTCTTTCGATCAACCTGTTCATGAAATTGAATAGCGCCCCCAATCAACTTAGTAATACCCTCACTGTAATATTCTTTCTTTAATATTTTTATAACAATACATTAATAATTGAATACATGTACATGTACTGTACTACTGTGTAGGCCTACTTTCATTTATTTTCAACCATTAGAAAAAAAAATAATATTGTTTTATTTTTTTAATATTAATAATTATGAATTTTTGAGTGTATTTTATTTTACAAGTGTTGAGTGTTTTTTTTTTTTTTAATTGGCAAAGAAAACTTTGACTTGACCGGGACTTGAAACTGAGACCTCTGGATTAACAGCATTACCAGCGCTCTTTCATCTGAGTTATCCAGCCCTTAGAAATAGAACTTGAACTTTGAAGTTAGATGATGGCAAACTCAATTGAACTGAACTTTACCGGGGTGGGGGTGCCAGTCAGAAAGAAAAAAAGGCTCCCAGTCAATTTTTCCTTGGTTTGTTTGACCTGAATTGAAAAAGCTACATCCACTTTGTGTGATCTCCGAGCTGCTGTAGCCTGTAGCCAGATTTACAATAATTTTGTTGGCTGCATCTGAATGAAAGCTGGGGTGCCATCTCTACAGATATATACGGCAGTTAATGGTTGAATGCTTCTGACTGGTGCCCCACGCCGGCAAAGACTACATTACACGTAGTTGACTAAGGCCACCATCTAAGGGCCGGATAGCTCAGATGGAAGAGCACTGGTACGTTAATCCAGTTTTCTTTGCCAATTTTTCAATTACAGGTATTTCAATTCAATTGTAATAAAATGGTCCACACATGAATTTATGAACAACACCAAATAAGACCAAAAAAAATCACAAGTTGACTTCCTGTGAACACTTTGACAGTTCAGTTTAATGTCAAAAAAGACGAGGGCCTGACCTAACGTTTGGACCCTGGAAGGATCTTTCTGGAAGGATTCTCTGTCATTGAGAAAAATCCCGCCAGGGTTGGGCCCTCAGATTACTGATAGTGATACAGTGATAGAACAGGAATCCTCCAGACCAGTCCCACAGAGTGTGCACATAATGGCCTTTCAAGTGTTGTCCACACATTGATTGAACTCTTTTGAAAACTGGGACTAATGAAGGCTTAGGCTCGGGCTTAGGCTTTGTTCATATTTCTCATACCCGTTTTAATGCCACAGGCATCTAGAAACTAGCATTTGGCCCCAGTTTCTTGGTGAACTACTCTGTACTTATTAAGTCGACAAACCTTCAAATTCGGCGACTAACCACAACCCAGATTTTCAGGTTTTTGTCAGACGGAGACGAAGCCTGATCCACGGATTTGTAAAAGGCCCTATGATTGTTTCCTCTGACAGGAGAAGCACAAGGAGTACAAGAAGGCCCTTGAAAACCTGGGCACAACGGAGAAATCCTGCACGGCAATGGTCACGCACCAGAGGAAGAAATACAAGCAAATCAGTCAGTCCCTTAAAAAGTAAGTCCAGTGTGGTATCAACAATGGTTTCATAACCATTTCGGTGGCTTTATTTCAAATATTAACCAATACATACATGTACATACAAAACTAGAAATTGTTACTTACAATACTGTGATATAAACAAACATTTTGGCAACTCTGTGGGTAGTGAGTGTTAGAGGTACAACAGAAGGCCTCCCCGATTTTTCATTTCTTTGAAAGAGCAGGGATTTTTTTTACTTTGAATGAAGGAAAATCATTCAGGATAAAAAGACATTTTGGTCTCTCAATCACTCAGCCTCTTCACAATCCTGACACCATTTGGACATCCCAAAGCTCCTGCCCCCAACTTCTTTTGGAAGTATTACAAGGTGTACGGCAAGCGCTTAAAGCAGACACAAAAAGATCAAAGCCATGGTGCCGGGATGTATGCTGCTGTCCGTAGATTGATTGTTTGATTGATTAGACAATTGATAACTGTATTGATTAATCTATTGATTGATTGAAAAATTAATAACTCTATTGATTGATAAATCGATTGATTTGGTAATTGATTGATTGAACAATTGATAACTCTATTGATGGATTGATTCATCTATTGATTGATCAATTAATCCATTGATTGATGGATTATCCATTGATTAATCAATCCATTGACCAATTGGTTGATTTATTGATTGCTTAAGTAATCCATTGACTGATTGAGTAATCCATTGGTTTAATTATTAATCCACTGATTGATTGATCCATTGATTGGTTGATTAATCCATCGGTGGATTGAGTAATCCATTGATCAATTGAGTAATCCATTGACTGATTGAGTAATCCATTGATTGAGTAATCCATTGATTGCGTAATCCATCGATTGAGTAATCTATTGATCAAGTAATCAATTGATCGATTATATCATTGGTTGATTGTTTTATCCATTGATTGAGTGATCCATTGATTGATTGATTGATTGATTATACCATTGGTTGATTGATTGCTGGCTTACTCGCTTCTTTGATCCCAGGCACGGCCAGGACTTGGGGGTGGAGGACAGGCCCCGATGGGAGGAGCTCCAGCGGCACGTTGCCGAGAAACAGAAGACTTGCGTGAATATTCATGAGACACTGCCCAGACCCTCTGAGTGAGTGCCCATGCATAGCCAAGGCCTGCTAAGATTTTTTTTTACTCAGTGCAGTGATGGCGGGCCTTGAACTTAGCCTTGTCATGGAAAGAGATACCACACCAAAAGGCCTAAAACGTGAATCATCCTATGCCCCTTTTTTTTTAAATGAAGGCTTAGGCCCGGGCTCAGGCTTCGTCTCGGTATGACAAAACCTGAAAATCCAGGTCGTGGTTTGTTTCCGAATTTGAAGGGTTGTTCATTGTTGGCTTGATAGGTACAGGGTATTCCCCAAGAAACTGGGACCAATGTTGTTTTTAGATGCCTGTGACATTATAACGAGTTAGATAAAAATGACCGAAGCCTAAGCCCGAGCCTAAGCCTTCATTTCGAAAACGGCCTATGACTTACCATGCACTTTTTGGCAGTTAAGTCCAGACTGTGAACATTCAAAAGCATTTATATTAGGAATCATAACCTCTAGGGTTTGTGCACAGAAAGTCAAGTATTGTCTGTATGCAAAACTCTTTCTGCTGTCATTTCTACGGGCAAGGCCACTTCAGCCCTGAATGAAGTGAGGATTATTGGGAGCACCAAGGCCAGCTATCATCAGTTTTTCTGTTGAAACAATGTCTGGAACCAATACTTTCAATGAGATATCTCTGTAGGTCTCTTGTTCAAAAGTGGCTGCCCAGTATCAAGGCACCACTCTATTATGAGATAATTGATGTAGATAAGACTTGAAGGTTTGCCTGGTGGAAATACTAAGTGGAAGGTTTGCGGTGACACCATGTAGCACTTCTCTTTCAAGAAGGAGTGTGGCTCTGAAAAGAGCCCTTAACTCAACGTTTCAGGTAGTGTGTACTCTGCCCGTCACCTGGAGACTGCTTATAATTGATGTATAGAAACAATGTGGTTTTGATTTCTTCGCAGGGGATTCCTCAAGCTTTCCCTGGGACAAGTCAGCGTGTCACTCCTGAACAAAGCAGAAAAGTGAGTCGCCCTTCCCAAATTGCTAGACATGTACAACAGTGCGTCGTAAGGTGTATCACGATAGACTTTGCTTAATCGATAAATGACATAAAAAAAGTTACTAATTTAAAAAAAGGGATTTGTCAGTAGATGAACTCAAAGACTACAGTGCTTATCAATCCTCTTGACAAGTTTACTGGCTTAAAAAGGTTTTTTTTAAAGAAGGAATTGATCTTGAAAAGATTCAGCTGCATTTCTTTAAACAAAAACCAGGCCTCCCCGTTTGGCACATTCGTAACAGGACGATGATGTGGATAACAAATACAAATGAAGATATCTGGAGACAGACACCTTCAATGGCCCAACTGAGTCCGACACTGAAGCTGCCCGACTTTGATATGGACCAGGGGCCAATTTCATGGGGCTGCTTAAGCGCCCCAAATTTCCTTAAGCACAGAAAGTCATGATTCATAGGTACACCTTGCCAACCCAAACTTCACTGTTGTTTCATGCTAAGTAAAGAAGAATGGAACACGAGTCAAAAGCAATTGACATCACATCGCTGCGTGCTTGGTAATCCTGTTTACACGAGGAAGAATGTTCGTGCTTAGCAGATTTTCACACTTAAGCGGCTCTATGAAATCGGGCCCAGGTGCCTCTTGGTTCATTTCACCTCAACCCGATCTCACTTATGACTCCCCTCCCCCCTTTTTCCTCCGTCAATGGCTAAGGTTTGACTACAAGGAAGAGTACGAGAGGTTCAAACTCTACATGACCATCATCATGCTGGTCTTCTCGGCTGCCACCACATTCCTGATTGACTTGAGGTAAAAGCGCGGTAATTGAATCACACCAAACGCCCAAAGACATCTTCAGACTCTTTCAACCCTCTAAAGGCCTGATGCAGATCACCCACCAATTCATCCATACGAATTCTACATCCCGATGCACTGGGTGACTTGCAACAGAATAGGTCCAATGGACTACTGAAATTCTGGTTCAAAATTGAAACAGAATTACATTACCTTCTCCTTTGCCCTCTGCATCTTTGTAAGAGCCCTTCAAATGAAACGGGCTGACTTCACGCCGTAGATGTGTAAAGATAGCTGTGTTAGTTGAACGTAGAAACACTAACAACTCCCTAACACTTTGTAAATCCAACACGGTTGTGGTAACTTGGGGTTTCCGGGAGTGTTAGAGTTAAGGATAACATCTACAGACTAACCAGTTGGAATGAGCTCGCAAGTTTGAGCAACAGCTACTCCGTCCGATGCAATGATCAGACCGCATCCGACGAAGTAGTTGTTAAATGGGCCTGACGTTTCGATCCTAGCTGGACCTTTCTCAAAGGCAGAGTGACGTTTTGATCCTAGCTGGACCTTTCTCAAAGGCAGAGTGACGTTTCGATCCTAGCTGGACCTTTCTCAAAGGCAGAGTGACGTTTCGATCCTAGCAGGACCTTTCTCAAAGGCAGAGTGACCTTGGTCATGTCCCACTCAATTTTGAGATTTTGCAATTTGGTAATTTTAGTCAGTAAGCAGTTTGCAACATTTTTGTATCTCGCTTGAAGTAGTTGTTGCTACAGAAGCCCTCGCGCACTCTTTCCAACTGGTCAGTCTTTTCAGTGCTGCCCTTAACTTGTTATCTGGTTGTGTGTCACGTTGCAGGGTGTGCGATGCCCTGTTCCATTTCCTGCTGCTGTGGTACTACTGCACGCTGGTCATCAGGGAGAGCATCCTCCGACACAACGGCTCCAGGTAGGCAGCAGTGCACAGCCTGCTGGAGAGAGAACAGAGAGACAGTAGTCTTGGTGTGAATGGCCACACTCCTTCTTGTAAAGAGAAGTGCTACATGGTATCACCACAAACCGTCCACTTAGATTTCAACCATGCAAACCTTCCACTTAGTATTCCTACCATGCAAACCTTCCACTTAGTATTTCCACCATGCAAACCTTCCACTTAGATTTCAACCATGCAAACCTTCCACTTAGTATTTCCACCATGCAAACCTTCCACTTAGTATTTCCACCATGCAAACCTTCCACTTAGTATTTCCAGTATTTCCACCATGCAAACCTTCAGGTCTTATCAAATGGGGAACTGTGTCAGTGCTGAGAAAGCTGGCAGTAGTAGGTTTGAGTTGTCAACTGTTTTGTGACATTGCATGCTCACGGCTTTGTTGTGTTTGCGGTGTGATTTCTTTCTCTCCATCAGAATCAAAGGCTGGTGGGTCTTGCATCACTACCTATCTGTGGCCGTCTGTGGTATTCTACTCATCTGGCCAGCCAGTGTGTCCTACGACATGTTCCGCAACTTGTTCATGGCTTTTTCACTCTACCTAAGTAAGTCCCCCCCCAAAAAAAAAAAAACCCTGAGCAAACCTTCCACTCATTTTAGGAAAAATGCCAAAGATAACTTTGACTGGACCGGAACTTGAACCCGAGACCTCTAGTTTTGCGCACCAGTTATCCTACCATCTGAGCTATGCAGCCCTTAGCTGGTGGCCTTCCCAAATAGGCAACTAGTCTTTGCTGGGGGTGAGGGCACCAGCCAAAAGCAATAGTACATCAACTGCTGTATATATCTCCAGTTTTCTTAGTAAGTTTTTCCTTTTGTTTGACTTATTCATACGATCATGTTTTTTTTTTAATCAAAAGAAAGTAAACCACGAGTTAAAGGGGAAACAAAATGCTCCGAATCGTCAGCAGATGGGAGAGGCTGACATTTTGATGCCAGGAGGAACCTTTCTCAGAGGCAGATTGGACTTTCGGTCTTAGTTGCATCCCTTTTGCATTACCGGACAAAATTTAGATTCGTTGAATCTCCTAAGTGATTTTAGGGAGTGATTTTGAAGACTGGTTTTGAGTTGTTCAGCATTCCAAGCCCTTACTTTTTGTCTCATATCCTCATATTTTGAAACACCAGGAAGGGAATAGTTACTGGGATTTTTTTCAGCAATTTTCGCTGTTATCAGAAATTAACTTAAAGTGATATACAAAAATGTTGCAAACTGCTTACTGACTAAAATTACCAAAATGCAAATCTCAAAATTTAGTGGGCCTGACGTTTCGATCCTAGCAGGACCTTTCTCAAAGCAGAAGTTGTGTATTTTCCCCCTCCCCCTTCCATCGGCAGATTTTGTCCAGGTGTTGCAGTATTATTACCAGAGCGGATGTCTGTACCGTCTCAGAGCTTTGGGAGAGAAGGGCGACATGTACATCACAGTGGGTAAGGCAGTAGGCATAGTGGGTACTCTACCCAAATGCTTGTTAAGCGCCTAGAGCAGTGCACAATACTGATATCCTAGGCTACAGTCTGTTACTGTTAGCGGTACCCGCCGCTATACAATATTTGAATCCACCACGCAACCTCGAACAAGCTCGGTAGTCAAGTGGTTGAGACGTCTGCACTAGAAAGTGGGAGTCGCGAGTTCGAATCCCGCCCGAGCTGCCAGAATTTGTTTTCATCAGGCACCGGGCAAAGCACTGAGCACTCAGTGCTTATCACGTCGAGCAGGGCAAACCCTCATTGAATTACATTCTCCTCGATGCAAACATCATGCTATATCAATGATAGTCCCACTTGGCAAGATCGTTCTGATTCTGTGTACCGGTATCCTTTGAGAAGGGTTTGCCCTACACGGCATGTGATTAAAGTTTAAACACTGCAAGCTAAGTGCTTTGCCTCGATTGCCTACTGAAAAAAAAAAATACAGACAGCCTGGGCGGGATTCGAACACCCAACTCTACTTTCTAGTGCAGGACATCACACTCTTTCCCCCAAAATAACTTCAGGGTTGCTCCGTCAAAATAGGGTTGGCTGGGAAACCGGTCCAAGCACAATTATTTTTTGTTTTGGCCGAATCAACATTGGGGAGTTCATTGGCGCCCCCCCCCCCTGCACTCTATTCATTATTTCCACTGTTTTCCATCGGCATTTTACAAGTAAACAATATAAAAAATCAGTTTCTTGTTCCCACCCTCATTGCTTTTTTTGCCGTCGCTTCATCAATTAGGATAAAAAGATGAAATACTGATTGATTTTTGCTGTTTCCAGCCATTGAACCTTGCACATGCACAGCCTACATAATTCTACCATACTTGAAAACGACTGGAAATTAGACTACCCGTCTTTAGGGGAAAAAACCCAAACTTGTTTTGGAAAAGGGGGGGGGGGGCCTAATTCGGCAACATGATATTAAACCACAATGCATAAAGCAGTCTTATGCTTACCACCACCGCATTTTATTTTGACTCTGCAGAGGGTTTTCAGGAGTGGATGTGGAGGGGACTGACATTCCTGCTCCCTTTTCTGTTTGTCGGCTACGTAAGTAAACCCCCTCATCTCTCAGAAATTTCCTCAGAAATTTGTCCCAACCACACTTGAACAGGGTTTTCCCGAGGCAAATTGGATATGGGACCGACGTTTCAAAGCTAGCAGGACCTTTCTCAATCTGCCTCTGAGAAAGATCCTGCTAACGTCAGGCCACTCTGTATCTTTGAGATTTTCACTCTCTTTGTACTTCTCGCGTCATAACTTTGGATTTCGGCACCGTATGGAAAGCATTTTGATATCAATGGAAAGCTCAAAAACCTCGAAATCTAAAAAACTCGAATTTGGACGAGAATCCTCATTATGCTGTACCGGGTCAGATTTTTTGTTTCACTGTCAATTGAATGTGAATTTGTAATTCCCTTGTAACACTAACAGCTTATATGAAATGAAAGGGACAGTGTTGCAATTCCAGAAAGGCTCTTTTAACTTCCTATAGGTTAGCTAATAAACACTTTGCAAGTTTCCAACAGTTTTGTACCATTAATTTCAGTAAACACGTCATAATTCCCCCACAAGTGCATTGGATGGCGTGCATTCGTGTAACATTTTTCAGTTGTCAAGCATTGATATGTATGCTTTCAGATTCATTTTCACTCACAGCATCCTTGATTTTAAAAGTAACTCGTCAATCCTATCATTTGTTATTTCCTATGTGCGTAGCTCTTCCAGTTTTACAATGCTGTGTTTCTCTTCCGTCTGTCGTTCCATCCGGAGTGCAATGAATGGATGGTAAGTTGTAATGAGAACAGAAAAAAAAGCCCAGAAAATCAAGTCAGGAAGAAACATCTCAACAGGAATATGATCGTAGTTTTCACAGTAACTTGTTATCCAATTAACTGCTTTGAAAGTTAAAATTATCCAGTTACTGAGCAGAGACATTGAAAATACATTTAAAGTACTTACACAAGTCCTTTGAAGGTAACTTAACCAATACCCTCAGTAACTAAAACAACCATTGAAAAGTAACTTCATTGTACATGAGTCCTTTGAAGGTAACTAAACCAATACCTTGTGTAAATAAAACAACAATTTGAAAGTAACTTAATTGTACACCAGTCCTTTGAATGTACATGTACATGTTACTAAACCAATACCTTTAATAACTAAACCAACCATTTGAAAGTACCTACACCAATCCTTTGAAGGTAACTACACCAATACCTTGAGTAACTAAACCAATCCATTGAAGGTAACTACACCAATACCTTGAGTAACTCAACCAATCCTTTAAAAGTAACTAAACCAATCCTTTAAAAGTAACTTAACCAATACCTTGAGTAACTAAACCAACCATTTGAAAGTACCAACACCATTCCTTTGAAGGTAAGTAAAGCATTACAATACCTTTGAAAGTAACTAAACCAATCCTTTGAAGGTAACTAAACCAACCATTTGAAAGTAACTACATCAGCCCTTTGAAAGTTACTGAAACCAATACCTTGAAAGCAACTAAACTAGCACTATGAAAGCAGTTGGACCAAAACGTAGAAAGTAACAAAAGCACACCGTTAAGAATGATCTCCCGCATACTACAGCGTTTGTCTTTCTCTTGTTTCTCCGTGCCCCTGCCGCAGGTGCCAGCATCGGCCGCCATCTTCTTTGTCCTCTTCCTGGGCAACTTCACCACCACCTCCAAGGTGGTGCTGTCCAAGTTCCAGGCCATGCAGAAGAAGCGGAGTGACAAGGGCAACAAGACAATGTGATGGGCGTCACGGCCCCTCGCCCCGGCCCGCCCGCAAAATGCCCTTAACCCACTTCATGCTGGGGAGGGGGAGGGGGGGGGGGAACCTATGTGGTAGATACTCTTGGCTGGGCATCCCTGGTATCAGTCAGCTGAATGCAGGCACTGTGGTTCACTGAATTGCCCACTGTGTGTGCATTCTGAATAGGGTCAATGTATCCACACAGTCCCTGGTATCAGTCAGCTGAATGCAGGCACTGTGGTTCACTGAATTGCCCACTGTGTGTGCATTCTGAATAGGGTCAATGTATCCACACAGTCCCTGGTATCAGTCAGCTGAATGCAGGCACTGTGGTTCACTGAATTGCCCACTGTGTGTGCATTCTGAATAGGGTCAATGTATCCACACAGTCCCTGGTATCAGTCAGCTGAATGCAGGCACTGTGGTTCACTGAATTGCCCACTGTGTGTGCATTCTGAATAGGGTCAATGTATCCACACAGTCCCTGGTATCAGTCAGCTGAATGCAGGCACTGTGGTTCACTGAATTGCCCACTGTGTGTGCATTCTGAATAGGGTCAATGTATCCGCCCTGGTATCAGTCAGCTGAATGCAGGCACTGTGGTTCACTGAATTGCCCACTGTGTGCATTCTGAATAGGGTCAATGTATTCACCCTCTGGTATCAGTCAACTGGATGCAGGCACTGTGTGTGCATTCTGAATAGGGTCAATGTATCCGCCCTGGTATCAGTCAGCTGAATGCAGGCACTGTGGTTCACTGAATTGCCCACTGTGTGTGCATTCTGAATAGGGTCAATGTATCCACACAGTCCCTGGTATCAGTCAGCTGAATGCAGGCACTGTGGTTCACTTAATGGCCCACTGTGTGACACCATGTAGCACTTCTCTTTCAAGAAGGAGTGTGGCTCTGAAAAGAGCCGGTAACTCAAATGTTTCGAGAACCGGGGTATAGGTATTGTCTGTGGGCATAGGAGACCCATTAGACAGATGCTAAGATGGAGTCGTGGTGACATTCATGTTTAATGGTCTATTACAACGCAAGGTGTGTTACACGCAATTTTGTCGGTGAAGGGGAAAGCGCTAACAAGCGGCTGCAGCCAATGCCCATAGGCTGATGTGTTATTTTCATCCGCAGCAAGTGAATTTTGACACAGCTTTGTCTTTGGATATTTGTCTTTAGGTTCACCTCTAGAGTTGGTAGGGCCTGTCATGACTTAATGAATGAATTACTTTAGGCTACTTTCTTTTTGACGCTAGCTTGTGCTAGAGTATACTGTATACTATGCACTCATTTTATTTCCCATTTTCAAACTAATTTCAGTTTTTCCTTTACTGATTTTTTTTTTTTGGGGGGGGGAGGGGGTTACTTGTCGGCGTCATTTATAAGGAATTCTGAAAAATTCTTTAAATGTGGCCTCTACAATATTTGAGCCAATGTGCCAATGTATTCCGAAATTCAGAGACGACTTCCGACACTCATTTTGTTGGTGTCGGGTGCTCATGAGCCCCTGGGCATACAATGTTTAGGGGTCAAGGAAAGTATCCAACCAAAATGACACATGATTTACGATCCAAAAACAGGCAGCTCTAGATGTCTAGTGTAAGATGAGGGTCTTAAGATGTGTCTTAGTTGTCATGGCAACTTAGTTGTTATGTCTGTTTCACTGGTATTATTTGTTGTATTTTCTTAATAGTCACTGCTTTTATGTGGAGAGATCTAACAGTAACACAATCATTATTTTTTTTTACTAACATTAATTTGGATGGACAGAACACTGGTACGCAAAACCAGAGATTTCGGGTTCAAGTCCCGATCCAGTTAAAGTTTTCTTTGCCATTTTTAAAAAAATTGTTCAAAAGTGCCCAGTAAAGTTTTCCTTTATTTGTTTGACATTAATTAGGAGACCTAATACTGATATTAATATAAATGTTCTTATTATTGAATGTGCGAGTGGAGAGAGGTTAAAATGAAATGCTGAAATCATTCTGACAAGGAGATGAAGTGTCAATCAAAAACAGTATTTTTTCGTAATTTTTTTTCTTCTAATCTGGAATAAGGTCGTGAATAATGCAAAGAAATAGCTGTTATTGCCCGCTCTGGAAATGAGTGTAAACCTAATTTGTCAGTATTCAATTTTAATAAGATTACTTTTTAGGGGGTTAAGTAAATAATTATAGTAAATAAAGCATTACAAAAAAGAATATTTATTAAAAAAAGTGTCCAGAACAACCACTTTTGTTGCGTGCTGGTCCTTGTGCTTTTCCCAAATTACTAATGTTTTTTCTGTTATGTCATGTCTATGAAGTGGCTACCAGGCAGATTTGCTCTTAACCAAAGCGGCTTACCAGGCAAAATGATGCTTAGTTAAGGCAGGTTACCAGGCAAAGTTGCACCTAACCAAAGCGGCTTACCAGGCAAAATGATGCTTAGCCAAGGCAGGTTACCAGGCAAAGTTGCACCTAACCAAAGCGGCTTACCGGGCAAAATGATGCTTAGCCAGGGCAGGTTACCAGGCAAAGTTGCACCTAACCAAAGCGGCTTACCAGGCAAAATGATGCTTAGCCAGGGCAGGTTACCAGGCAAAGTTGCACCTAACCAAAGTGGGTTACCGGGCAAAATGATGCTTAGCCAAGGCAGGTTACCAGGCAAAGTTGCACCTTACCAAAGTGGGTTACCGAACAAAATGATGCTTAGCCAAGGCAGGTTACCAGGCAAAATTGCACCTAACCAAAGTGGGTTACCAGGCAAAATGATGCTTAGCCAAGGCAGGTTACCAGGCAAAGTTGCACTCGACCAAAGCGGGTTACCAGGCAAAATTGCACTTGACCATAGCATGCTGCCAGGCAAAATTGGCACTAAACCAACATTACCGGGCAAAATATACATGGATGCATGGCCCCTGTGACTGGTACTCTGTTGGTTTGAATTGCTTGGAGAGGATATCTTCCATTGCTGCACAGTTGTGTGAAAAATGAAACGATCTTTGAGTCACTAACCTTCTGGAATATAATGTTGGGATGAGGACTGGGTTTCCATGGATACGCTAGGTGTTGTTCTTGGTTTGGTCGCCTAGCAACGTCCACAGACATGCAGCTCCCATGACAGCAATTGCACCCCTGAAAAGAGACGCACCATTCCAATCTCAGACCGTATATGAAATCACAGGCTACGGCTCTGAAGTACACACGAGTCTATGGAAGTCGGCAAACAAGCGGCTGCAGCCAATTCTCATTGGCTCGCATGTTACTTCCACCTGTAGCCGGTTCAATTTGGGCACGGCTTTGTCTATGGCTTTGGGACATCTGCAGCACAAAGATGTGCTTTGGGAACGCATAGCAGTGTGCATTAAGACGAAGATACGGACATGTCAGTGCTATTGGCACATGACATAGCACATGGCGTGAAATGCTCAATCAAGGCAATTGAAGAGCTCAGTCACACGTGCCAATCACAGGGCTAAGAGTGGGTCACATGGAGAAGAGTCACCCAAAACATGAAGCTTGAGAACGTCTCGAGGTGAGAAACGCCCCGTTGCCAACCCAAATTAATGACATCGAAAATATCCCACAGTGAGAAACGTCAAACAATTGGGGCTGAAAGAGTCCCACGGTGTAAAACTGAATGAACCGATACACATGAAACAGTACCTGGGGCCAATTTCATAGAGCCGCTTAAGCGCTGAAATTTGCTTAAGCACAAAAAGTCAGGATTCATAGGGTCACTTTGCCGACCTAAACTGCAGTTTTGTTTCATGGCAATTCAAGAGTTAGTGGAATTCAAGTCAAAAGCAACTGACATCACATCGCCGTGCCGTTTGTAATCGTGTTTACACAAGAAAGACTTTTACTGCTTAGCAGATTTTCACGCTTAAGCGGTTCTATGAAATTGGGCCCTGATCATTTCTAGAGTAGATACTAGATAGGATGTATATGGATACAACAGGCACCAACTAATCATCATCATCATTCGGCTGCTGAGCAGGTGACTACAAACTGTCTCCAACTGCTACAGGTCTTGGGCCAGAGAAGCAATTTTGCCTGGCAGCAGCATCCCTTCAGTATCTACCAAGAGGCGGGACATACTACAATGTGCAATGTGCGAGGAACATTATAAGCAAATTCTTTCACAAGCGTGTCATCTTCGAGGCGAAGTATAGTATTATGGCCCAAGAATTTGAGTTGGCGTGCCTTGACTTTGATGATCAGAAGGGCGGTGTTGGTCAGATCATAGACGGTCTCATTTGGAGTGCGACACCTACTGGGACTGTGGAACGTCTGCCGGCCTGCCAACGAGAGAGTCGACTTACCAGAGCCCATAGCGGACTGGCTTGTAATGCTGAAAGACGTTGTAGAACTCCACCTGAATCTTGCTGTTCTTCCTGAAGGCCCTCAGGATATCCCTGCTCCTGAGCGTGGGAGAATGATAGGAAGAATGTCTCAGAATCGGTAATCGCTGAGGTCAAAGAACCCAGCCGAGTTCATTACATCTTACAATGGGTGAGTGGGTGAGAGTATGGGTGTGTTGGTGTCTGGGTGGCTGGGTGGGTGTGGGTGGGTGCGTGTCTGGGTTGCTGGGTTGGTGTGGGTGGGTGAGTGTCTGGGTGGGTAGGTGGCTGGGTGGGTGGGTGGGTGTGGCTGGGTGGCTGGGTGGGTGTGGGTGGGTAGGTGTCTGGGTGTCTGGGTGGGTGTGGGTGGGTAGGTGTCTGGGTGGGTAGGTGTCTGGGTGGCTGGGTGGGTGTGGGTGGGTAGGTGTCTGGGTGGCTGAGGGTGGGTGTCTGGGTGGGTGGGTGGGTAGGTGTCTGGGTGGCTGGGTGGGTGTGGGTGGGTAGGTGTCTGGGTGGCTGGGTGGGTGTGGGTGGGTGGGTGTCTGGGTGGCTGGGTGGGTGTGGGTGGCTGGGTGTCTGGGTGGCTGGGTGGGTAGGTGTCTGGGTGGGTGTGGGTGGGTAGGTGTCTGGCTGGGTGGGTGGGTGTCTGGGTGGCTGGGTGGGTGTGCGTGGGTGGGTGTCTGGGTGGCTGGGTGGGTAGGTGTCTGGGTGGCTGGGTGGGTGTTTGGAAGGATAGATGGAGGAAGGCCTGAATGGACGGGATTGATGGGTGAATGGACGAACAAACAGACGGATAGATGGTTGGTGGGATAGGCAGACAGATAGATGGACGGGTGGATAGATGGGTGGATGGATGAATGGATGGGTGAATGGATGAACGAGTGGGGAAACGAGCTAGTGGGTAAGTGGGTGGTTGTTTGGGTGAGTGTGAGTCAGTAACTCACTCAATCACCCAACTCTGAGGCATTCCTTTCCACTCACCCTCCAAATGTTGAGGTAGCTACCAATGCACGCTTCCTGTCTATCATCTGAATGTCCACCGAGTTGTAAACATTAAACATCGCCGCCAGCTGCAAGATCAGAAAACGAGAGGCAAGGACGTGAGTGTGAGCCTGAGCCTGAGCCTGAGCCAGGGACTCGTAAAGGGCCTATGTCTGTCGTTCCCTTACCTCCTGAGCTTGTAGGGGAGCAGGCCCTCTAGAGGTGACATGGAGATATTTGGGGCGTCTGGAGGCCGGATCGGGCCCAGCAAGATTCTGGATGAAAGAAAATTATTCCCAATATAAGAGAAGAGTCCTTTTTGTATAAACAAATCTGTGTGGTTTGTTAGAAATTTCAAAATTTACCATCCATCAAATCTAGGACGGTGTGTTCTTCCTAATGCATTGTTCAATGCTAAGAGCTTTGCCTGACTGGCTGCTTAACCACTTCGCGCCGGGGGGTTTTTCAGCACCGATGACTGCCATACGGGGGTTTTTGAACAATGCATCATTTTAAAATCTTGCTAAAACAATCGGAACAATATATTTCTGTGAAATAAATCGATAAGGGTATACTATGGGTACAAGAGAGTAAAACCTGGCACAATTCGGACGTCGTTGTGGCCTTTGTCAAGAGATTATCCGTTCGAAAAAGGGGCCTTTGTGCGTCGTCAATGGACCGTAACGGACGTGTGTGTGTGGGTGCGTGTACGCTGCTGACAATCCCTGACCGCAGACTCCAGCCTCCACTCCAGGCAGTCAAATCTTCGAGTTGGTCGGCCACAAACGAGCGTACAGATTACGGTAAAGAATGTGGGGGGAATTCCAATGCCAGACTGACGACTGTTGGGCTGTGTGGCATGCAAAGACAATGTCCCCCGCGTGCTTTCAGCTGCAGCGCGGTATCCCTCGATCCTCCACAGTAAAAGTCCCACAATTGGGCCCCGTTGCAAAGGCAATCCAACTGACCTCCGGATTCGGAGGTCCCGGCGCGAAGTGGTTAAAGAAAAGAAACAATGCACAGGCAGCACAAGCAGCTATTGGATAGACAGTTACAGTTTCTCTACTGACATAATTTCTTAGTCGGGGCTGGCCATCTAGATCCTCTAGCTAACGTCGTGAAAAAAAGAAAGTTGACCTGCTTTGGTCATATCACAAGGTCCAAAAACACAACAGCAAAGGATATAACACTAGGGTTAACAGAGGGTCAAAACAAAAGAGGCAGACCCGGTAGACAGTGGCTGGATGATGTAAGGGAATGGACCAACACCCCCATACACTGTATATGACTTGATAGGGAAGCCCAAGGTTAGGGGAAGAGTGGAGGAGGTTCATGCATCAGTGCACCAGCGGTCGGTGAGACTACGGACGGAGATGAGTGAGAGTGAGTGAGGGGTTGGAAAGGAGAGTGCTCACCACATACGGAATGCTGCCCCGGATGATGTTAGTCTTGTTACTGTAGGGGGCCAGGGAAGGCAGGTACTTCCTGAAGGTCAAGAGCTGAGGGGGTGTCACCCTGCGGGCGAGAGGAACACATACAAGCTGAGAGGGTCTAAACTTACAATGGGTCATCCCTGTCCTAAGTTGAGTTATGATGTATTGCAAGGCTTTGTGAAACCCGGCCCTGGTCAGATTGCCTGTCCGGAAGATTTCAACGGCCAGATCTTTTTGGAGGGGAACCAGTCAGGCTGGTGGTCGGATCATACAGAGTGCAGAGGCGATCAGCCTAACATTTAGAAAATCAAACACGATTGCGGTAATTTGAAAAGTTCAGGCCCAAAGGAGTCCCTCCCACCAGGATCCCGCCAATCATGGCCATTCTGGCTGTGTCTTCAATTGTCTGCATTCTGGAGTCGGCCCGAGCAAAGTCCTAACGGCCAAATGGGGTTTCAACACTGAAGGTCAAGCAGTATGTGAATGTGGAGAGGAGGAGATAGACCATGAGTCATCTCCTGGAATGCCCACTTTTTGCCTGATCCCTGTACCCAAAGCTGACATTACTACACTCATGCCTAATGGGGTTGCCTGTGTCCAGTATTTGTTAGGTCGAGTTTTAATTGAGAGAGAGAAACGACTAGAGAAGAAGTTCAGGCAAGTTAAGATAGTGCTGGAACTTGTAAACGTTAGCATAATTACTCCCTTTCTTATAACTTGTCTGAATTCAAACATAAACACTCATCTTTCTTCCTCCTGATCCAGTTTGCTCCAGGTTCTTTTCGTTATTACTCTCACCTTGAGTGGCCTTTTGGGGCCTTGTGTTGGGTGACATTCATTAAAACAAATATGTATTTACAAAATTTATTCTTAGCCAGACTAAAACAAGATGAGCTCTTCTCTCGGGGATTACGACCTCGGGAAATTTCCCGTGCTTTATTACCCGGTTTCCTTGACTTTGACGTGGTGTGCCATCTGGAGAAAGACTGCAAGGAGAAAAAATGATAGAAATGAAAACTGAGGGACTAATTATGGCTAAGACATCTGGGGGCCAATTTCATAGAGCCGCTTAAGCATCAAAATTTGCTCAAGCAGAAGAAAGTCACAGGATCAGTTTGCCAAGCGAAAAATTCACCTTTGTTTTATGCTAAGTAAAGAATAGTGGAATACAAGTCCACAGCAACTGGTATTGCCCCTTAGTGTGGTTTGTAATCATGTTTGCACAGGGAAGACACCGCCCCACCATGTACGGTGTATTGACCGAGAACAACATTGGTACACCAGGCGTGTCAAGGAGGCCATCCACATCCGACTTTGCCGAAACAACATCAATCGAGACAGTGGCATTGACATCCCCGGTTTCTGGCTCCCCACCATCAGATGCCACGACCGCCGACCCACCACGGACGGGGCCGCTAGTGGACGCCAGAATCGCGCGCCAAACCGCACGATCACCACTACGACGTCTGCAAACCGGTACACAGGAACCGGCGAAGCGGACATAAACACACGCCGCAGCGCGCATTCTTCGGTTGCCTGATGAAGGTTAGCAGTTAGCAACCGAAACGTCGCCACCAGCAACGACACATCGCGTGACTTTGATCACACTTTCCACGTATAAGACTTGTCATGCTTAGCAGATTTTGAAAATGGCCCCTGCTCAAGGCAGCTGATCCAAGCCTGGACATTTGGGACAACTGGGTGACGGGGATCAAGTCTGAGCCCCAGCCCAAGCCAGAGGATTGATTCAAAAGGAAGAACCTTTTGACATGCGCCCCCATCCCTGCAAAGACTGTAGTTGACTATTTGGGAATGGCAGTCATCTGAAGGCTGGATAGCTCAGATGGTAAGAGCGCTGTTAAGCAAAACCAGAGGTCTCGGGTTCAAGTTCTGGTCCAGTCCACAAGTTCCCAGTCAGTTTCTTTTTCCCTTTGTTGGTTTGACTAAAAACGGTACAAAAACCTCTTTGTATAGTGCCTTACCATAGCCAGCCAGGTAGGCATCAAACCCTGCTTCATGGAAGAATTCCTCTCGGTCTGTTAAGACCAAAAAAAAGTCAAGCAATACCTTAATGTTTCAAACTGTTGACAGACTTAAAGCCAGTAGGATAGAAAAACAGAAATGTTCACAAATTTACATGAAACTTATACAGTTTGAAGATGGTTATAGTAGAAACCTCGTACTAAAATATTTCTGCCTAAAATGTTGTATTTTGGGAGAAAAGAGTAAAAGAAATTGTTTACGTCTCACCGAGATCTAAACTATTTTTCGGAACAGTACGGCATTGAATGCTTCATTTTCGCAAAACAAATGAAGCGGTTTTCCCGATTTTCTCGAGACTCGATTGACGGATTGAGCTGAAATTTTCACAGGTGTGCTATTTCATGCATATGTTGGATCAGACAACGTATGGATGCTATTCTTTGACCTCGACCAATGTTGTGTGGGGGCTTTTCATTCCTCCAATAAGAGGGCCAGATGTTTCTTTCCACCCAAGCAGGACCTTTCTCTAAGTCATCAAAGGATTTTGATTTTTTTTCTTCAAAGTACATTGATACAGAAATATCAAGAATTAGGACAGCCTGACATTTCGATCCTAGCAGGAAACCAGGAATGCCTTTGAGAAAGGTTCTGCAAGGATAAAAATGTCAGGCCCTCCTAATTTTTTAGATGTTTGATTTTGCAACATTTTTGCATATTTTTACTTTAATACAGAAATTGGCTTAAAATGGCTTGAAATGTTCCTTTCTTTTCAAATTTCTTTCTCAGCAGGATCTTCCAGAACCTCTTATTTACCAGTAGATGAATCAGGAATTTTCTTTTTTTTTTTCAATTTAAATAATTGTTGTTGAACTGATTTCACTTTCTTGCAGAGTAACTAGATGCTGACTCTAGGTGGGGCTATGAGCATGAAACGTAGACCGTTTTCGAAATGAAGGCTAAGGCTCGGGCTTAGGCTTCGGTCATAATCATTTATCTTTCTCATAATCACAAGCCTCTAAAAACAAGTGTTTGGCACCAGACAGATTCTAATTGGGTGAATACCCTGTACCTATCGAGCCAACAAACCTTGAAATTCGGAAACAAACCACAACCTGGATTTCCAGGTTTTGCCAGACGGAGACGAAGCCTGAGCCCGAGCCTAAGCCTCCATTTTGAAAAAAGGCCATAGAGCTCTATGGCACGAAGCGACTTTTCCAGCGCAAACAAAAACCAAAGGCTGGGCACTTACCGTAGCGTGATGCGTTGGCAGCCAGCTCAACGCTGGGGCTGTGCAGCGGCCCCGTCTTGGAAGCATTTTTGCGCAGGGCATTGTGGACGCTGCCGAGATCTGTCGAGCCTAAGGACATGCCTCCTTCTTCGAGTTCCTTGGCGTAGAAAGATGAACAGGAATTATATCACGCGAAATTATCTGATGCAATATCTGACACAATGTCTATTTTTGAAAACTATTTCTGCCTTTGATAAAGGTCCTGCTACGATCGAAAAATCATCAGGCCCTTCTAATTTGTGATTTTCGCATTTTGGTCATTTTTGTCATTATTCAGTTTGCAAGGTTTTAGTAGAGTCCCTCCCTACATGTATCTCCTTCTTTCCTTAGCCCTTAACCCAGAGTTGCTTAATTGTTTTGGGCAAATCTGCATAAATAAAATAAAAGTTAAAATTTAGTGGGCCTGACGTTTCGATCCTAGCAGGACCTTTCTCAAAGGCAGAGAAAGGTCCTGCCTTTGAGAAAGGTCCTGCTAGGATCAAAACGTCAGGCCCACTAAATTTTAACATTTACATTTTGGTAATTTTAGTCAGTAAGCAGTTTGCAACATTTTTGTATATCACCTTAAATAAAATAAAAGACAGGTTTGGCAGATAACAAGTATATTTACACACTAGGGCCGTTCCCACTACGAAAATAATCGCGATTTGAATCGCGATTCAAAACCCTTTTTTTGTTGGGTCGTGTCCACACATAATCGCGTCACAAACAAACGTGAGCCAATTGCGGTTAGCATGTGGTCGCGCTGCTCAAGCAGGAACGGTGGGACTCGCTGACGAACGTAAACAGACCCTGTGCTGCACTTCCTGGCAGTAAGCTGCTGGCAGGAAATGGCATGCTTGCATTGTGGGCTTAAAAAAAACGGTGCGATCGTGTTTATTGTGTCCCCACACGCCAAAAAAGTTGAGTTTGAATCGCGATTCAAATCGCGATCCAAATAAATAATAATAAAAAACAAATCTTAACACAATCCGTTTTTAGATTGGCAGTGCTCTTCTGATACATTTAGTGTGAACACAACCCCATCACAGTCAGAGACATTGCTAATTCATGAGTGCAGAGTGTGCTGAGCACATACACGGCATCCTATCCTACCTTTCTGAGAGACATGACCAGGTGCTTGGTATCAAACATGTCAGGCAGCAGCTTGTGGATGCTGCTCTTGAACTCGCTCAGCTTCTCTGCAAACGGCGACCCGAAAAAGCGAGAGATGATTCAACAACCGAACACAGCGATTTGCCAGTCGGTACGTGGGTGTGTGTGTGGTTTGTTGGAAGGTGCTTATGAAGGTCCGTGCAGGGTTGGTTAGGATTAGGATTTAGGGTTAGGATTAAACTGAAAATGGCAAATGAAACTTTGACTGGCTTGGGATTTAGACCCGAGACATCTGGTTTTGTGTACCAGTGCTCATACCAACTAAGCTATCCACTTCTTAGATGGCGGCCTTCCTAACCACTTCACGCGCGCCGGGTGGCTTTTCAGCGCCGATGACCGCCATACGGGGGTTTTTGAACATTTTTAAATCTCGCTACAACAATCAGAACAATATTTTTTCTGTGATATAAATCGATAAGGGTATACTATGGGCACAAGAGAGTAAAACCTGGCACAATTCGGACGTCGTTGTGGCTTTTGTCAAGAGGTTATCCGTTCGAAAAAGGGCCCCGTCGCATAGTCAAGCCAACGGAGCTCTGGATTCGGAGGTCCCAGCGCGAAGTGGTTAATAATGATTAGCACTGCATGCTCAGTGCTGTCTGCCTGATATAGATATAAAGGCAGCTCATGATCAGCCACAATTCATACCTGCGACATCAGTCAGTCTCTCTTTCTCTTCCAATCCGTTTCCGTTTATCGAATTGCTTTCCGAAAAGGTCCTAGCAGGACCTTGCCCACAGGCAGGACTGACCATTTATCCATTGCTAAAAAAAAATGGCCATTCTGCATTCAAAGGAGGTCCTGCTAAGATCCGAATATCCTAATGTGGTCGATATCACCAAACCCATCGGAACTTACGATCAATCGCAAGGCGATGAGCGACGCACAGATACCATACGGCCTATCACAACTTACGATGGGTTATTCATCGTAAGTTGTGAAATCCACGCCTGATGTCTTTTTCATGGATTTAGGGCCATTTTTGAAAAAAAGCCTTAGGCACGGGCTTCGGCTTTGGTCGTATTTATCTTACTCCTAATAATATCACAGGCATCTAAAATGTTTGGTCCCAGTTTCTTGGGGAGAAACCTGTACCTATCAAGCCAACAAACATTCAAATTCGGAAACGAACAACAACCTGGATGTTCAGGTTTTGTCAGACGGAGATGAAGCCTGAGCCCGAGCCTAAGCCTTCATTTCATAAACGGCCTATGTCTCTGAGGAAGACAAGAGGGCTTTGGTGTCTCACCGGGCAGCGGCTTGTAGAACTTGGAATAGAGGAAGAGAAGGTCTGTCAGGAAGTTGTGGCCAACCAGGGGCTGTGGAGGGCATCAAGAAGGCAGAGGATACATCAGTTCATTCCCATACAATTGCTTCAAATCTCCCGGTCAGACTTGCCTCCCCTTCTCTACACTGGGTTCTAAACTGAAGTTGGAAAAATTTGTCAGCCACAGTTGTCAGCGAGTCCGAGTGGACAAGGTCAGATGACACTGATGACGGGGTCACACGGTCATCACATGACTCAGAGAAGACCCCGACTCACCAGCAAACAAGGCTGGAGCCTTGGAGAACATTACATGATTCTCACAATCTAACAGACAGGACTTTTGAACAAGTCAATCCTGACGGGACTCTACCCATCCAGAATCTAACCTTTCAAGCCACAGAGCTCCGACGTAAATTTCCGATTTACTTCCAGCTTTCAGTCCCGAAAGAAATCTACGATCCAAGAAACATGCTACAAGGAACACAAGCCTAGGCAGTAGGCACTCCCGAAAGGTCCTTTTTCTGTGGCAGCTCATAGCTCCTCACATCTGGAACTCACTACCTCTACAACTTATAGCTCTTGTTCTTGTACGACAAAATTTAAATCACTGCTAAAAACATATCTAATGACACAAGTTTTCAATGACTATAATTTGTTCTTGTCTATTACTCCTAGTCCTATATTTCTTGTCTTCAAGCTTGCTGCACCTTGAACACCCAGTAAGGTGGACATGTGCATATTATAAGTCTTTATTATTATTATTAAGAAACTTCCTTGAATTTTCAATGATGGTTAGCCTCACTCACTCACTCACTCACTCGAGGGCAAACCCTCACTAGATTACATTCTCCTCGAAGGCAAAAATCACATCCTCGTTCCTTTACCTTCTTCAGGTCGATGATGTGGCTGAAGACTTTGGTGAAGCCGACAAGTTTGTCCAGCAATCTGCAGCCAGACATAACGAATCAGGAAAGTCCGGCTAGTTTGTTTTAAAAATGTTGCACGTTTTCACGAGCATGAGTGTGCATTTCTGTGCATGCAAACAATTAAAGAAAAACAAAAACAAGTGCCAGAAGTATCTAAATAGGGCTGTTCCCAAAACAATGTGCATTTTTGGATCACGACTCAAACTCCACTTTTCGGTATGTGTGGACAAATTAAAGGGGAATGCAACCCACAGAAAAATGTTGGCTTATCTGATTGGGTGTTATAATCAACTTACAATTACGTGGTCATAAAGAGGGAAAAACCGTGGAATTCAGTGGTCGAACTTGCGTTCCTGAAACCCGCCATCTTTTCGGAGGGAAAGCCAATCATTGCGGAGGGTGTGACATCACAACAATTTTTCCCTCTTTATGAAACTCGTAAAAAAGATGACCAATTTCTGACTCCACTAAGAAAAAGAAGCTTGCCAATAATGTTTGTACACTTCAGATCCCTAGATGACAAAAGAAAGTATGATTGACTGTGATATTTATTGCAGAGACCCTTTGAAATCACCTCTCTGCCCATGGTGACTCAGCCTCTAGTAGTTCCACTCTCCTCTCTGCAGAGACCTTAGTCACCAACAGCTGGTGGAGGAATACAAACAAATAATTGCCAAACTCTGTATCATCTTGTTTTTTTTCTCCAAAACCCGGCTTAGGCTTTGGCTCCGGCTTCATCTCTGTTTATATCCAAAAGCTGAAAACACAGGTTGCTCATTGCTCATGACATTGGTTCAAAGGCAGAATGGACATTTGGATTTGGATTTCAATCCTAGCAGTACCTTTCTGACGGAACAGAATGAAGGGATGGATGATTCCCATCTTGTCCGTGGCAGGACTCAATGTGGGTTTGCCCAGCTCGAAGTGATAAACACTGAGTGCTCAATACATGTACTCAGGCGTCGGGCAAAGCACTGAGCACTCAGTCTTTATCGCGTCGAGCAGGGCAAACCATTATTGAATTACATTCTACTCAACACAAACATTATCATATATCTACTTGTACACTATAGTGACAGGACATTTTTTCAAGCCAGTAGACCTTTGAGAAAGGTCTTGCTGGGAATCAAAACATCAAGGGCTCTTTAACAAAGACTAGTTGACAATTTGCAAAAGCCGCAATCTAAGTGCAGGATAGCTCAGATGGTAAGAGTGCCGGTACACTTAACCAGAAGTTTCTGATTTAAGACACAGTCCAGTAAAAGTTTGCCATTTGTCAAAAGTTCAAGAAAAGAAACGAAAAGCACTGACTGTCGGCCATCATTGCAATGGCCTACTCACCTCCCCTGTGTCCACCTGGGACGTCCAAATCGTCGGAAAGCAATCCCTCAATATTGCCTGGATCTGTATGGACACAAGGTCTGGAGAGGGAAGAGAATATTAACGGTGTGATTGAACAGACAGACCAAACTATTAAACTTGGTTTGATCAATGAAATAGGGGTCGTTCATCACAGTAGAACATAGTGTCAGCATTTTTACAAATCTATCCATGCAGCAGAAGTCCAGCAAACAAATGAAGAACTATGACTGGGGCTTTCAGATCAAATTTTCGAGCAGCAAAATGGATATTTGTCCCGGCCATGAAACCTACCATCGCACACCTGGGCCATGCTGAGCTGCTCCCCCTCCTGGGCACCAGCCAACCACTTTGAGATGACCGACGTAAACTGAGTGATCAAACGATCATCCAGGTCACTGAGAAACAAGAAGAGAGACCGATAGAGAGAGAAAGAGATACATAGAGAGAGTGGGGAGAGGGAGAGAGGGAGAGAGGGAGAGGGACAGAGGGAGCGGGAGAGAGGGAGAGGGAGAGAGGGAGAGGGAGAGAGGGACAGAGGGACAGAGGGAGAGGGGAGAGGGACAGAGGGAGAGGGACAGAGGGAGAGGGAGATAGGGATAGGGAGAGAGGGAGAGAAGGAGAGAGGGAGAGAGGGAGAGGGGAGAGGGACAGAGGGACAGGGACAGAGGGAGAGGGAGAGAGGGAGAGAGGGAGAGAGGGAGAGGGGAGAGGGACAGATCAGGGAGAGAGATGTACATAGAGAGAGAGGGGAGAGGGACAGAGGGAGGGAGGGAGGGAGAGGGAGAGAGAGAGAGGGAGAGGGACAGAGGGAGAGAGAGAGGTAGAGAGAGATACATAGAGAGAGAGGGGGAGAGGGGGAGAGGGACAGAGGGAGAGGGACAGAGAGAGGGAGGGAGGGAGAGAGGGAGAGAGAGATACAGAGAGAGAGAGAGAGAGGGTGAGAGGGAGAGAGGGAGGGAGGGAGGGAGGGAGGGAGAGAGAGAGGTAAAAAGGGAGAGAGGGAGGGAGGGAGCAAGGGAGAGAAGGAGGGGGAAGAGAGAGGGAGAGAGAGGGAGGGAGAGAGTGAGACAGAGAGAGAGGGGGGAAGGGGTAGAGGGAGAGAGGGAGAGAAGGAGAGGGAGAGAGAGGGAGAGGGGGAGAGAGGGAGAGAGGGAGAGAAGGAGAGGGGGAGAGAGAGGGAGAGAGGAGGAGAAGGGGAGAAAGGGAGAGAGGAGGAGAGAAAGATATAAAGATAGATACAGATACAGATATAGATAGTAACAGAGGGAAACACAGAATAAGGTAGAATTTGCCAAATTTGACCGACAGGCACAGGCGACATGCGGCATCAAATCATAGTGCAACACCTGCAATGTAGGTCTGATCAACAATACATGTATAGTATGTGGCATCAAAATGTGCGGGGCCGGGGGGCAGACGAGAGAGAAAAAGTCATGAAGCTACATTGACCAAATCTGAGCAGACACGAGGTTACAGCTAAGCAACATCCTAGTTGGGAGTTGAAGGGGGTCTTTCTCCCGTGAGACGATCAGGCGAGATTAGGCTGGCTAATACCTGGTCAGAATGCTGGGCCATTCCTCGGCTTGCTTCCTCAGCTCTCGCTTAGACTCCAAACTCATGTAGCCCACTCCTTCATAATAAAACTGCATTGGAAAAAAAACCCAAAGTGGACTGCATCTTGTCATTGGCCAAAGGACACAATAGCTTGACCCAAAACCCCAAGCCGGTGGATGGACAAATTGGTTGCGACTGATAAGTCTTCAGGTGTAGAATCAAGCAGTCTGCTGGCAATGGGCAGAGCACAGTCTGTCCCAAATGTTAAGTTCACAATTTCATAGAACTGCTTAGCGTGGCAACCTGCTATATTAAAATAAGCATGGAAATTCTTTCTGGGTTATAACAAGATTGGTAAATATGTTTCATTTGGTACTTATCACATTCAACTTGTATTGCTCAAGCGCCAACATTTGCTGAAGCACAAAAAAAATCAGGGTTCGTTAGGATTACTACTGCCAGCCCAAACTGCACGACTGTTTCATGCTGAGTAAAGAAGAGTGCACTACAACTTAAAAGCAATTGACATCACATCGCAGTACGTGCGGTTTGTAATCTGGTTTACGAAAAGGAAGACTTTTCATGCTCAGCGCATTTTCACGCTTAAAGCCGCTACACAACATTGGTGAAAATGTCAGCTCAATCCGCCAACCGAGTCTCGAGAAAATCGTGAAAACCACTTCATTTGTTTAGCGAAAATGCTGAAGGACTCTTTGTCCTTTGTTTCTCATCCGTGTCCTATTCACTCTCTCCCCCCTTCCTTCATGTACATGTATCTGTTTTGTCCTTGTCACTCTGCCTTTGAGAAAGGTCCTGCTAGGATCGAAATGTCAGGCCCACTAAATTTTAACTTTACTCCAAGGTTAATGAAGTGTTCTTTACCTTGTTGAAGTCAAAGTTATACTGGCACAGGAACTGTATACTGGAGGCCTGAAAGGTACAATGAAAATATCAGAATATCAGGGGCTCTCCTAACTAATTGGACAAAAGAGATTTAGGATAAAACTCATTACACAGAAAATCTATAAAATTGAGTATGATACAAAGTATGATAAAAAAATAATTGAAACAAAATACAGTAATTGTAAAAAAATGCAAAAATTGTAATTAAACAAATAAAAAGAATGAGATTAAGTAAAATGAAAAATAAAAATAAATTAAGCTGAGATTACAGACTGATATGATGCAGCTAATAAGCTGCCGACCATAACTTTGTGTCATTTCGGTGAATTTGCGATCAAAACGAGGGGCGTTTTACATGCACTTAGCAAAACAGTATGAGCGTTTGCGCTTCCGCTGGTGAAGGATGAACGAGGTCAAGGGAAACGAGTGTGACCTCGACAGGAAGTGACGTCTTGACGCAGGGCCCTGGGGCAGATAGGACTCTGGTCTTGGCTGGACTCACCTGGCAGGAGAATCGAGCGTCGAGCGTCGAGCAACTCCTCGGGAAGAGGTAGATGTTGTAGGTGTGGGCAATATACCTCCAGGTGTGACAGGCCAAAGTTAGCATGCACCCGAGTCAGCCATTGACACCCGGACAAATTGATAAAATGAACAAATTTCGAAAAACCCTTCAAATGAAAAATGGCCAAGAAAAATTTGACTGGACCAGGATTTGAACCCGAGACCTCTGGTTTGGTGTACCAGCACTCTTACCATCTGACCTATATATTCAGCCCTTAATTAGATGGTGGCCCTTTCAAATAGTCAACTGGTCTTTGCCGGGGAAAAACAAACCCCTGAGAAATGGCCTGCTAGGCTGTCAGTCACAAGCATTTACTAAAGAGTTCCTTTTCCCTTGATTCCTTCCAGAGGGCTGGTATATCAAGCTGGTAGGCTCGCGCTCATATCCCTGGTACAGTCAATGATTCTTTGCTCTTGAATGAATTAAAGGTAAACAAATTTCATAGTCAGTTTCCTATAGTGATAGATTCTCCACCCTCCAGCGCTTTCCACAACACAGTTTAAGCACAGATGATAGTTGGAAACCAGCAGTTTTCTGACAATGACCAGATTAAGTTTAATGTTCACTTTGGTATTAAATAGATTTTTGGGGGTCTATTTTGTCTTAAGCATATGGAATTGTGTTTTAGATTTTCCCATTCTTAGATTGTCTCGCGGCTCTTCCTAGCAAAGATCCTGAAATTAGTTTGATGATAAGCGAGTACCCCAACAGCTTCAGAGTGAGGTCCCCAACAGTTGCTTTTAATTTTGAGTTGTTCATTTTTCCGGGTTACATGTACATGTACATACACACAGCCAGAAACTTTGAGTTACATGTACATGCTCTTTTCAGAGCCACGTACGCACACTCCCTCTCAAAAGGGATGTGTTACATGGTGTCACCACAATTGCTTCCTCTTGGTACTTCCGCCATGCAATCTTATCTATAGTCAGTTCCCTCCGCTTGATAAAAAGCAAACAACTTTCAGTACTTACTTGTTCTCTACGGGGTCCTTGATAAAAGCCGACAGTCCTGCGGGAAAAGTTGATCAAAGATTTCAAGACATAAAGGACCTAGCTGCATGGGCCCCACACATTTGGAGAGGATTATTGAGAAGGACTTGTTAAGACTTAAGATTTGCTGCGATTGAATTGCCGGGCCTTCGAAATTTGTAAAAATGGGTTTAAATTTGGTCTTTAACCCTAACCCCCTCACTGTTAGCCTACTCTATCCTGCTGATCATCCCAACAGTATCCAACAAGCATGAAAGTGTGAAGCCTGCTGATCCCAATAGTACCCAACAGTGGATACTGTCAGGTTCAGCAGGGTCCTGCACTGATGGTAATTTTGCAGTAACTTTGCATACAATGCCGGGCCAAACAAAATCCAACTGTATTGTACAGTGTTGATCCCAACAAAGACTAAAGCCGTGTTCGCATTGGACTTTTTCTTCCGCGGCCACGCGGTAACTTACCGCGACATTCCTTAAGGTGATTCTACCGTGCGTCCGCACTTGGATTTATCTTCCGCGGCAGTATGAGAAATTCACTGTGTGAGGCTGGCAGAATGTCGCCTATTATGGCCCTGTCAAGTTACCGTGGCTGAGCGGAAAGTTTCCGCGACGTCTCTCGCCCTGTTAGTTTTACATCACGCTCGCGGTAACTTGACAGGGAGGGTAGTTATCCGCGTGTCCGCATTGGATTTATTTTTGTCATTCTTCCGCTCTGCCGCGGTAGTTTGACAATTTTAAGTCCAATGCGAACACGGCTTAACACTCAAGTAACAGACAATTGTTAGGCCTTTTCTCTTGGGCCTTTTCTTTGGGGTCTTTCTCTTTATGCCCTTTCTTTTGGGCCTTTTCTTTTTAGATGTTTTGACTAACCTCATTGCGTGGCTGCCCCTGCCCCATAACGTTAACACAAGACCAGACAACCATGCTGACCCCAAGAATCCTCAACACAGTTTTTTAGTACATAGTACAGCACACCAGTGTACACTGCTGAACCCAACAGAGGACAATAGGCCCCAGGTTGGTCATGTTTCTGCATTACTGGGGAAAGATTATTCGAGAACGTCCCCACTCCCCAACTGAAGACTCTTACTGGACCAGGGGTGGATTTCACAAAGCATTCGATGCATCGTAGCTCTACTAACGATGAATAACTCATCGTAAGTTGTGATAGGCCGTATGGTTTCTGTGCATCGCTCATAGCCATGCGATTGATCATAAGTTACGATGAGTTTGGTAAAATCGACCCCTGAATTATTTTTACAAGACCTGTGCCTTCAATAATAAAAAAATAAATTGCACGCAGTGAAAGGAATAACATGAGAAAATGCTGTTACTTGTATAGATAGGTCAAATCCAAACTTGTATTTGAGTGCCATTTTCTTCATGGTGCAAGAAAAAAAAAACACTATACAGCCGGTCCAGTGCAGTCACACTCGACCGACGCTGAAATCAATAGACTCAGTCCATAGTCTAGTGGATATTTCGAGCCCTGCAAGCCAAAGGAAAACTCATAGACTCCACCCATGGCTTCTGTTTCTTCTGCTCACCCAGCTGGGAAATGGTGAACTGGCTGGCTGTCTGCCGTAACTTCTTGTACCTGTCCTGGGGCGAATCAAAGAGGCTGTTGTGGCTGTCAGCCTCAAAGTGCAAACCGGTGAACTCGGTGTCGATGGCTGCAGGCGAAAGTTCGGGGGAAAGGACGAAGGGGGGGAGGGGGGTGGGTTTAGGCCAACAACGACTTTGAATTTGCCACAGCTTTGCCGACGAGCGAAATTGTCCGGAACTTTTTTAGCAGAATTCTTGACCGGAGAAGGGGCTGGAGCCATGAGCAAGGATCAGATCCTCTGCATCCATTGGATCTATCAATCTGGGCCAGACCTAGTACGAGCTACTTGGACCCCACAAGTCACCCTTTATTTTTATCGAAATTTGAAATTTGGAGAGTCGGGTGACTGTACAGACTACAGACCCTCCAAATTTCAAATTTTGATAAAAAAAGGGCGACTTATCGGGTCCAAGTTACTCGGACTAGGCCAGACCCAGTCACGGTTTAGCTTGATTCTAGAATGGAGGAAGGAATAAAGGTTCTTCCTCCATTGTTCTGGTAATGTAAGCCCTGTTTCCACTGGTCTTAGAACATGGGGAAATTTAACTGAGACAATGGTTGAATTTCAAATGGGTATAAATCGTACAAGTTCCCACTTGGACTTTTTTGAGTCGGGAAATTTAACCAAGAGGGTGGTTAAACTAAGTAACTAAGGTGGCAATACATGGCGTGACCTTTAAGGTTACATATTGATCTCAATACTAGCCCGTGAAATAAATACACTTCCAACTGCCATGACAAATTTATGGTGTTTGCTTGTGAACAGCAGTCCACAGTCCAGACTGCTGATATGAATATGCTCGAGTTCATCTTACAGTGAACGGACTAGATACAAGTTTACAACTAGTATTTAGTATGGGCCTAGTCCCACTTACCACTGGGCCGCTAGGAGCTCCCCTTAAACGAGTTTTGAGATTATCTGTCACGCTAGTGCGACAGATAATCTCAAAACTCGCTTAAGGGGAGCTCCTAGCGGCCCAGTAAGTGGGACTAGTATGGGCCTAGCATTTTGCAAAACAACGTTTGAGTGAATAAGTTCTTTGAGGTAGGACTAGGACTAGGAGACCCGCCCCAGAAAGAAAAAGAAGGATTATAGTAATTAAACTGTATATTATTATTAATGCAGTGGCTGTTGTTACGGCAGTCGTCCGTATGGTTCCCTGACTTGATTGTATTTCGTCAGCATTGCAGGCTGGTTGAACCAGTCTATTAGCTGATAGTCTGGTTCCAAGAGCTAAACATCCTGACAAATACTGTGAAGTCAGGGAGCCATACGGACGACTGCCGTAACAACAGCCACTGCGTATTATTAAAGTTATCAAAATTAACCTGGTGACCAGTATCTTAATTTAATTCTAAATGAAACAACTTAATTCTAAATAAAACATTAACCAACATTAATGATTACAGAATAAAGTGCCAAGTTTAAGATTGGTGGAAAATCAAGTTTTGGGTAATTTATTTATGTTTATGTTTATATTTATGGCGCCCTCTTGTGGCACGTCTCCTGTCCAATCAAACTACTCCGTCATTGTCGACACGTGCGACACTTGCCAAAAATAATCTTCCACTGGCGTAACAAAACCTTTTTTCACGAAATAGATGCAGCAGTGCTACCAAATCAAACATGTGCAATCTCAACAACTTTCTACTTCACACACTAAATTTTAATTGTTTTTATAGTTTCTTACCAACAAAGTCGCATTTCTCGACAGCAGTGAGAATTTCGGGAAGCAGCTCGTCGAAGTTGAACCTCGTCACGTTCGCCATTTTATGTGGTGAATGTTGTTCTCTTCTGCAGACGATTATTTTTGGGTTTGAGTTCACGATTTGAACGACCCGCCCCCAAATGGCTTAGGCAGTGTCTGGCTGAATGGGTGGTACGGCTTCAGTTTATACACGGGTCAACGGAAGCCGGAAGCAAGCGGCTTCCTTGTACACGCGCGTAAACTGAATCCGTAGTCTGTGTGTGCTATTGGAAAGCCGCTAGCCATATTGGCTGCTGCGCGTTAACGCGTTGCATTCAGACCGTTTTCGTGCCGAGCTTTGTACTCGTTGTAATAATATCACATGCATCTAAAAACAAGCGTTTGGCCCCAATTTCTTGGGGAATGCCCTGTGCCTATCAAGCCAACAAACCTTCAAATTCGAAAACAAACCACAACCTGGACTTTCAGGTTTTGTCAGACGAAGACTGAGCCCGAGCCTAAGCCTTTAATTCAGTCCCTCTTCAAAAAAGAAGAAGCTCAGATATTGATATTGATATTGATTTAATTTATTATCCACATAAAAACGTAGAAATTTGCCTTCCACTGGGAAAAAAAGTTGCTTCCTTCCAGTTCCATAGTAATACACATACTCTTGATTTGTTTTTTGTTTTTTGGGGGGAGGGTGGATTACACTGGTCTAAGATTATTCGGATCAAGTCATGCGAGAATCGGAGCGTCAGCTCCTCTTAATTCCCGATTTGTAGGCTATACATGTAGGCCTGCTATATTTTCAGGTCAGCTGATCCGTCAGCAAGCAGAATTGTTTTCAGTAACTTTTGGCCGAGCTGCGAAGCCTTATTTGCCCCAGGGGCTCGATTTCACCAAACTCTGCATAACTTTCATACAAGCAATCGTAAGATCACGAGCAATGCACAAACTATTCCATCCACAACTGTGAATGTGCCTAAAAATGTAATGGTTTTACTTTGTGCTCCACCCTCCCCCCAAAAAAAACAAAACAAATCAGGAGTATGTGTATTACTATGGAACTGGAAGGAAGCAACATGTTCACTAAATCGACACGTGATCGAATCGTGTCTTTAAAATGTACCTTTGGTAATCTGATCAACTGAACAGTATTCTTATTATTAATAGAAATGGAAACATCAAAGTTTCAGTATCGACTATCGTTGATGCTTGTACACATTGCTTAGCCATAGCTGAATGGATTTTCAATAGTTGTTCCATGATGTAAGGCGGCCATTTAGTTATTGTAATACACTAATAGGGCGCACAGTAATTTCATTGGCAATGCCGAATTAAGTGTATGCACAATATCCAACATTCATTTATGATGCATTATTTTGATATAGGCCCTGCCAGATATAATTGTCAAACCTTTGATCTCCTTATTTGTCCCCCACCTTCTTGGCCACCTCCTTAAGAGGCCTTTTGGGCCTCGTGGTTGGCGAGTCTCCATTAAAAGAAATCAATACAAACAAGGAGGAAGCGCAAGAACGGACTACAAAATGACAACAGCACACACCCAAACGTTTGGTAACAAATGAGAACAACTCTTTATAAAGCTGAAACACTAGGAACTTGGATTAACTTTACGCTAAGGAAAAAAACAACATCTGAACGATAAAACAGAAACGAAGGAACTAGCTACACTTAACTAAGAAAGGGTTGGCACTTCTGACGGTCACCGTGTTGGTAATTGATCACTTCATGGCCGGGAATTTCTGGAGAAAGCTGATTTGATGGAGTGAATCAATCTGGGAAATCTTATTGGGCGGCTTATTATATTTGGACCCTCTCCAAATCGACGTGCTTTGAAACCCCCCCTAAATGAAAAAAAAAAATCATTTTTTCCCCCAGAATCTAGAGTTGCCGTATTCTTCTGGCAATGCTTCCTCACGAATACCAACCAAAATCTTACACTGTAAAGGTGGGTTAAAAAATGTTAGGATATCGCTCGTTCCTTGATCCTCGTGCTAAATCAGTACAAAATGTCAATGGCATATCGTTATCTTGGGTGGATTTCAACTTGATGATGGGCGACCCACCGCTCATCGTCTTGCGATCCGTCTAAGTTATTGCGAGTTTAGCGAAATCAACAATGGAGCTTCTTGAAATCATAGGCCGGCCGTACTGTCACAATTGAACACACTGCGGTCCACACGCTTTTGATACATAAGGCACTTTTCAGCCATGTCACTGGTCGACTTCGCGTTGGACTTTCTCAACCAATGAAAACAAACTTCACACTCTTCACTATTATAAAGCGGCTGACAATGGCGGACCTTACTCCTCGAAAATTAAAAACAATGCACATCTTTATGCTGGAAATAAATGCCCCCAAAATAATGCGTGCTGTCCTTTGTAACCATGAAGGTTTAAAGTGGTCCTTGAAATCAACAGATGATCTCGTTATCAACTATAACTAGAAACTAACACAAACTGGTACAAATAGTTTTGCATTAACATTAAAATATACATAAAATATAAAAAAAAATAAGAACAATCTTTGGCGTATAATATGTACATGTACAAGTTTACGTGGTTTTTTTGGCGACACTTAATTTTAACCAAACACCTGCAGTTCTTTAACGGTGACTTTCAAGGTTAAAGGGTTTCTGCGGCTGCACCTGGTAATATCATTGCAAGTGGTGACGTCTCAGCCCAGAAGTTCCTCGGCAAAGGAAGCAGGGAGCTTCAGGAATGTTTGACAGGAGAAGGAGAACGTCATGGGGTATATAGGGGAGGGCGCAGGGGAAAGCGAAATGAGGAAAACGGATCGAACGGGACAAAGCAAACAAAAAGAAAAGCAATTCTGGGGATAGGGACTCACTCGGCACCCGCAGACAAAATAAAATCGGAAATAATGAAATAAAATGTCTCTTACTCTATAAACTAGTTCACTTCTTTCATGCAGGAAAAGAAAAAGAAAAGAAAATGAATACATGCTCTAAACAAACAACATAAATACTAAGAATTTTTTGAGGGGAAATTAATCGCTTTTGGATTGTTTTTCCCGGATTTTTGTCTTTTCTTTTTTTAATAAAAATATATCAGTGTTGAAAGCAAAAACGAAAATGTGATTTATCTTTGTAAAAAGGAAATTGAAAGCAAAGCTTGTGCCAATACAGTCCAACCTGACTTAAGGACCACATTGTGTGGCGCCTTACGCAGATGGTCCATCAATGGACAAATGAATACAGGGACAAGCTTCTTGCTTGCTAAGGATCCCAATCAACAATAACAGTTTTCTAAAAAAAAAAAAAATCTCTACAATCTCTTTCTCTTCTTTGACATCCTTGATAAACTCAGTCAGCTTTTAGTGAGAAAAAAACCTTAACAATTGTCACACGCCAGTGCTGTTTTACCATCATGCTTACGGTCAAGGGCCGAGGTTAGTGCTCAACTTCATGCAATCACGCATTCCCCGTTGCTAGCGGTGGGCGAATCAATAACACAAGCCAGAAAGAGGGCAATCTGGACAATTCTGCCTCGCCGAATGTTAGTGGTGGGGGCAGAGACATGGGTAGAGGGTATGACAGAGGCAGGCACAGGAATTTGGGCAGAGGGAGAGACATGGACAGAGACAGGCAGAGGGACGGGCAGAGGCAGGGACAGGGGTAGAGACAGAGGCAGAAGAAGGGGCAGAGACAGAGACAGTGGCAGAGGCAGGGACAGGGGCAGAGGGAGAGACATGGACAAGGGAAGGGAAGGGCAGAGGCAGGGACAAGGGTAGAGACAGGGGCAAAGGCAGGTGCACAGAAGCAGAGGCAGAGGCAAATGGAGGGACAGGGGCAGAGAAGAACAGGCAGAAGGTAGTGACAGGGGCAGAGATAGCAACAGAAATACAGAAACTAAAACAGACATAGATGGAGGCAGATACAGACAAAACACTTGGAAGGATACTCCAAAAGGAGACGCATACAAACAAAGAAGAATGCCATGGGAACATATGAACTTAGGCATTGCCCCCTGTTGCTTAGCTTCAGCAACTATGAAGTCACGGGACAACAAAGGACCAACAAATATAACTAAATCAAAATGATAACCAGCCACCAGCTTGTCAGGTGCATCACGTCCGACTACCCTTAACTCTTACACCCGAAATGTCCACATCTTTTCTCGTTATAAATGACACACTATCCTTATACTTCAACTATAAGTAAAACAATGTCAAAGCTTCATAAATACCAAAATATGACCCCCCCCCAAAAAAAAAAAACTGAAATGGAAATAAAGTAAATATAGAACTTATAGCACCTTTTTTCCTATTATGGTATGCAGCTCCAAACTGAATCACATCCTTTCTTTGTTGTGAAAGATTTGCAACATTTGGATGGTCCTAGGTTGTTATTACACACGTGCTGGTTCCCA
Organism: Luidia sarsii; assembly: GCA_949987565.1. Classification (NCBI taxonomy): domain Eukaryota; kingdom Metazoa; phylum Echinodermata; class Asteroidea; order Paxillosida; family Luidiidae; genus Luidia; species Luidia sarsii. Next base: position 14,329,776 of record OX465105.1, read on the forward strand.
GCCACACTGGCAGCCCCCTGTAGGAAGAAGCAGGGCACCGGGCTGCCGGGAGGGCCTGGGCCCAATTTCATAGAGCCGCTTAAAGCGTGAAAATCTGGAAAAGCAGGAAAAGTCTTCCTCGTGTAAGCCTGGATTGCAAGCTGCACTGCAATGTGATGTCCATTGCTTTTTACTTGTATTCCACTCGTCTTTACTTAGCGTGAAACAAAAGTGAAGTTTGGGTTGGCAAGGGGATCCTGTGGCTCTTGAGTTTTTGTGCTTAAGCACATTATGGCGCTTAAGCGGCTCTATGAAATTGGGCCCTGGTAGGGTTGAGTGTGGGGTGGGGAGGTTGGTGGGGGGTCAGTTGCCAGACCTGATCCGAACCCCTTCCCCTCACCTCCCCTTCTGGAAGCCAGACTACAGGAAGAACAGCTTGTCGGCAAGCTCCAGCTTGGGAGCTTGGTGGAGGCTCTGGCCGACGAGGAAGGACAGCTTGTGAGCGTAGAGGCAGGGGGCTGGCACACGGATGGTACCCTGCCGAAATGGAACAAGGAGAGAGAACCAGCGGTAATTCACACAAAATAACATGAGAGCGGGTGACGAATACACCGATACACCGATCCATTAGGCCCATCATAGCAATGGCCAAACAACCGCGCATGTGCAGACAACTACACACCCGCAACCACCGAAGGCACTTCTCTTATTTGGACTTTGGTTTTGGAAAAGGCCAAAAATGTACATTTCCTCTCTTGCCAGGGTATCGAAAGTTGTGAATTACAATGAAAGTATAAACACCGCTTGACCATGGTTAAGGATAAAACTCGGGTTTGCAAAAGGAACTGACATGCACATACGAAACAAAAGTAAACACAACGGAAAATGTGTAGTAAAGAATACAAAATTTAAAATGTTATGTCGGACAAAATGGCGGCAATTTGTCGGAACTTATATCGCGCGTTGTGATCGGTCATTTCTTCAAGGGCCGTGACCTACTGGATCGGTGTATTCACAAAGCCTTCATCATACTCAGTACATCATACTTAAGATTGAAAAATTCTCTTTGCCAATTTGTTCAAAAGTTCCCAGTCGAGTTTTTCTTTTGTTTCCTTGGTTTGTTTTCCTTGGTTTGTTTTCCTTGGTTTGTTTCCTTGGTTTGTTTTCCTTGGTTTGTTTTCCTTGGTTTGTTTTCCTTGGTTTGTTTTCCTTGGTTTGTTTTCCTTGGTTTGTTTTCCATGGTTTGTTTTCCATGGTTTATTTTCCTTGATTTGTTTTCCTTGGTTTGTTTTCCTTGGTTTGTTTTCCTTGGTTTGTTTTCCTTGATTTGTTTTCCTTGGTTTGTTTTCCTTGGTTTGTTTTCCTTGGTTTGTTTTCCATGATTTGTTTTCCTTGGTTTGTTTTCCTTGGTTTGTTTTCCTTGGTTTGTTTTCCATGATTTGTTTTCCTTGGTTTGTTTTTCTTGGTTTGTTTTCCATGGTTTGTTTTCCATGGTTTATTTTCCTTGATTTGTTTTCCTTGGTTTGTTTTCCTTGGTTTGTTTTCCTTGGTTTGTTTTCCTTGGTTTGTTTTCCATGATTTGTTTTCCTTGGTTTGTTTTCCATGATTTGTTTTCCTTGGTTTGTTTTCCTTGGTTTGTTTTCCTTGGTTTGTTTTCCATGATTTGTTTTCCTTGGTTTGTTTTCCTTGGTTTGTTTTCCTTGGTTTGTTTTCCATGATTTGTTTTCCATGGTTTGTTTTCCTTGGTTTGTTTTCCTTGGTTTGTTTTCCTTGATTTGTTTTCCTTGGTTTGTTTTCCTTGGTTTGTTTTCCTTGGTTTGTTTTCCTTGGTTTGTTTTCCTTGGTTTGTTTTCCTTGGTTTGTTCAAACTCGATAAAAATTACCCTGGACCCAAATTTCATAGAGCTACTCAAGTATCAATACACAACTGTTATCACTTGGGTTCTTTTCTTCTTTAAGAGACCTTATATACATGGCGTCACCGCGAGACCTCCTTTACTGTGTAAGTCATCTCCTTCACAAAAGAGAAGGGCTGTGGGTCCCACACTGGTTTGGAGCTTACCGGCCAGTTGTAGTAGAGGTGGGTAAGCTTGTAGGTCAGACGCTGGAGGTGGTCAGGCTTGAAGCCCGAACTGTCCCAGGTCACGTTGTAGCTGGTCGGAGTGACCGTCCCCTGCCGGACTGACTGGCTGACCAGGAAGAAGTCGTACCTAAGGAGGAAGAGAGGACAGAGAAACAAGACATTTGCAAAATAGTCGTACAAGTGACTTATGTAGGTCATCGGTTATTTGAGATTAAATACAGGGATGTAAGTGACCGACAAAGTCATTTCCTGAAAACCACTGAAGGCCAATCAATTGTGCGACTGCGAGTGAGCGCTTACACGACTGAGAGATTCACGGCAGGGGTGTGGGTGGTAGGCACCCTTCAGAGTTAAAGAAATAAAAAAATGAGCAGTTTGAGATACCTGGTTGACATAGAAAAAACCCAAAACAAAACCACACACGCTATTTCCAGAAATCCAGAAATTGTTGTAAGTCTTACACCCCTATAAATACCAAGGCTGTTGTCGACATGGGTTACGTGGACATTATTGAGCACCCACACGTTCCCCCCCCCCACCAGGCCCCCCTAGGATTACCCTCCCCAGAGGATTATCTTTCCCGCCTTCCCACCTTAGCGACCACCGGCTTATAAGCAGATCCACCACCGAGGCATTCTCCTGATGACGGCCAGAGCATACTGGTCGAAACGTCTAGTTACCACTCAGGTTCTTTTCAGAACCGCACCTCTTCTTTAAGAGACCTTATACATGGTGTCACCGCAAACCTTCCTATATTAACATAGGCTTACTAATGTTGGCAGCTTTTCAAGGCACACTTACGTATTTGGCTTGGTGACACCGGAGTCTATGACAGTTCCCGGCGGGGGGTTAGACAGTTGATGTCCCTGGAGGATGAAGCGGTTGTTGATTCTCTTCTTGACAATGAACATCGTAGATCTTGGACTGTTGGGACAATGGAAGGAGAAGACAAAGGAAGTTGAAAGAACGTAGAACATTTGTGGCTGACCAGGGGACCATGTCGTACAGCCTGAAAACCTACTAAGCAGGCCTCGCGCTTAAATTTTTATTAACTAGCCCATCGGGCTAGTAAATTTTTGCTAGCCCGCGGGTTTTACTAGCCCTGCACAGTGTACTGTTCATGTAATGTGTACATGTACAGTCAGCACCGCTATCTACATTGTACTTTTTACTAGCCCGCAGCTGTTTTTACTAGACAATGACCGTCGGGCTAGTGCTAAGGTCTAGCCCTGACTAAGCATTCTCCACCAAACAAGATTGCCAGCAATATTTCTGGTGATGCTTCTCTCAATTGATTTGTACTCAACTATTGAGTGCAGAGACTAGAATACAGGTGGAAGTAATGACCAGGGGCCAATTTCATAGAGCCATTTAAGCATAAGCTTATGCTTCATCAGCATGAAAGTCTGCTAAGCAGGAAAATTCTTTCTTGTGTAAACAGGGTTATGATGCCAGTTGCTTTTGACTTGTATTCCACTCTTCTATAAGTAGCAGGAAATAAAAATGAAGTTTTGGTTGGCGAAGTGATCTCATAAATCGTTGCCTTTCTGTGCTTCAGCAAATTTTGGTGCTATGAAATTGGCCCTTGGTCAATTCCGCCTTTGAGAAAGGTCCTGCCAGGATCGAAACGTCAGGCCCTCCTAAGTTTTGACGCAGGCATCTTCACACGTCTTTGGCCGTCTGTGAAGGACTCGGTGACACAACTCACTGATAGTCTTGGCCAAAGCTGTCCAGGGTGGACTTGATCTGCGACAGTTCGTGCTTGACGACGGTTTCCAACTGGCCGTCCCCGACGCCGTCCCGGTAGATGAAGACCTTGGAGGGCAGATTGCCGTTGATCTGGGCGTAGTTCTTCAGGGCAGCTGCACGGCAATCAGGGCGGAAGGGTCAGAGTTAGAGAGAGATAAAGATAGAGTGGGTCCGACAAAAAAATTGGGCAATTCGGGAAGCAGGCGCCCAGATTTAGTAGAAATCACCATCCAAATTCAATGAAAAGCATCAGAAATTACAGGCATGCAACTCTTGAATTGTAAAAAAAAAAAAAAAAAAAAATGTCCGAATGAAACTGCGCGCGCGAAGCACGAAGCCCTTACGGCGTGGGGTTTGGATTCTAGATGCTCTGTGGTGCATTCTGAGCAGTTTTGGACCACTTATGACTTTAAGCTGAGTGAGATTTTAACCTTCTTCAAGGCATACACCCAGAAAATTGATTTTTTTTATACTAAATGAAAAGTAACCATCAAAGTTTTTAACCTGATCTCAGCATGTTATAAATAATAGTTAGGGGAGAAGAAATATCCTGGTTTTTTTTTTGTTTTTTTTGGGGTACAGATTTTCAGGGGGAGGGGGGGGGGGGGGGGAAGGACGGACATTACCGATGAAAGGCAGTTTGGCATAAGACCCAAGGGGAAAATGGTCAACAGTTCCGCTGAGTTTGAGATATTCAACAACAATTTTTTTTGTGGTTAACGAAAACTGAGCCTTAATCATCACAATGCTTGTTGGAAGGGTCCACCAACAAAGTTTTCAAAGGGGTTCCTTTTGCCAGCGCTAGTTAAGATTAAGAAAATACTTCAATCCAAACAGTTTTTTGGGGTTTTTTTTTAGAGGGGGGGTATAGGTCTGCCAAAATGGAAAGAGGATAGGAAGAGAGGTGGTTGATTGGTAGGGGGTTGGAGTGGGTGGTTGAAGATGGTTGTGGTTTTGAGTCTGGAGGGAACAGATGTGAAGGTCATTGGGGGGAGGGTTGGGGATTGGTGGAAGACAACCGGGAGGACTACAAAACATCAGATGAGACGAGAGGATTGATCCCTTACCGTGTAGGCAGACCTTCAAGCCGTCGAGCAGCTCCTGACCCGAGTGTTGGAACGTGCAGCGGCTGTAGAAGCTGCAGTGAAAATCAAGTGAAATACTTCTGAGGGGACGGAGGAGGTGGAGGGTGGCACAGTTTTAAAAAACTTAGCGCCGGCACCTACGAATTCAGAGTTTTAAAAGACTCTTTTCGGCCTGGAACAAGGCCAATAGGTAGAATGGCAAAGACCTCTTTTGACGCAAGTTGCCACACAAATTTCTAGATTAGCTGCCATATACATTTTTGAGAATAAAATTCAGTCCCCAATATTCAACATTTAGTGTGGAGTGAGAAGTTCCTGAGAGAGGTCCTGCTGGGATAAAAACGTCAGGCAATCTTACATTTTGTTTTTTATTTTTCCCATTAAATTTTTAATTGTTCTTCTTAATTTTTTAATTGTTTAATTTTTTATAATTTCAAATTACAATTTTATTTTTCACATTGAATTTTTCCCCCATTATTTTTTTTTATTTTTCCATTTTTTTCTTTCTCCATATTATTATTTGATATTTTTCACAAACGGCCACAAGTGAGACTGCTGGCCACTGTTCGGCGCTCTTACCGTGTCATGGAGTCATTCATGGACGCCACAAAGCCTCCCACGGAAAGCCCCTTGGAGGAGGAGTCGTGGTAGGTGTCAATGCCGATCACCATTCCTTGCTTGAACTGCGGGAGAAAGATGAGCCCAAAAAAGGAAGAAAAGAAAAAAAAAAAAAGAAAAAAAAGTTGGTCGCAAACAAAAATGCAGCAAACTGCCTTCTGACTTCAATTACAAAAGTTCGACCCCCATAAAAAAATCAGGTAAAAATAATTGTAAAAAAAAAAATTCTTACCTACTGATCAAAAAGCAAATCTCCAAATTTTATAGGAGTCAGGATCTTTCTAAAAAAGAAAGGTCCTGCTAGGATGGAAATGCTAGGTCCTCAACATTTGTTTTAGTCTTTCTTTCCACTCTATAATCCGACTACTATTGCATAACTGCCAAGTTATCTCAAAGGAAATTTGGAATACTTCTGCTAAAACAGAGAAAACACCGTAGTTATCAAACCAACAAACCTTCAACATTTGGCGGCAAACCACAACCTGGAACTCACCGGAATGTCCACCTTCCAGAGCTCGCCGCCCAGCTTGACGTTGATCTGCATGGCAATCTTGGTGCAGACCGACATGAGCATCTGCTTCTTGCTCAGGGTGCGGCTGACCACGCACTGGCTGGGCACGGGGGAGGCCAGGCAGCACTGCTTCTTGATGGCGTCGTAGCGATCCTTGCGGTTGTTGGGCAGGATGCAGACCACCTGGCGAATGACAGTCAGAAGAACGGGGAGTTAAGACGAGAGGAGGGAGGGGACTTGAAGCTTTTGCACGGTGTGGAAAGTTTAGCGGTGGTCCGGTGGTCTGTTTTGAGGTGTGTGACCCTGAGAAGAGGTGATAACTCGATGCTTCTGATAGTGTTTTTGTTCTGCCTGTCTTATAAGAGGCTGTTTCTTCTACCAACCCAGGGCTCGTTTGGTTATGTGGTTTGGGTCGGGTTATAGGGGTTGGGTTAGGTTGGGTATTGTGGGTTGTGTTGGGCTGGGCTGGGTTGGGTTGGGCTGGGCTGGATTGAGTTGGGTTGGGTTTGGCTGGGCTGGGCTGGGTTAGGTTGGGTTTGGCTGGGTTTGGTTTGGCTGGGCTGGGCTGGGTTGGGTTTGGTTGGGCTGGGCTGGGCTGGGTTTGGTTAGGCTGGGTTTGGTTGGGCTGGGCTGGGTTTGGTTGGGCTGGGTTTGGCTGGTTTGGCTGAGCTGGGTTTGGCTGGGCTGGGTTTGGTTGGGCTGGGCTGGGCTGGGTTTGGCTGGGCTGGGCTGGGTTGGGTTCGGCTGGGCAGGCTGGGCTGGGCTGGGTTGGGTTTGGCTGGGCTGGGTTTGGTTGGGCTGGGCTGGGCTGGGTTTGGCTGGGCTGGGCTGGGCTGGGTTGGGCTGGGCTGGGCTGGGTTGGGCTGGGCAGGCTGGGTTGGGTTGGGTTTGGCTGGGTTGGGTTGGGTTTGGCAGGGCTGGGCTGGGTTTGGCTGGGCTGGGTTTGGTTGGGCTGGGTTTGGTTGGGCTGGGTTTGGTTGGGCTGGGTTTGGTTGGGCTGGGTTTGGTTGGGCTGGGTTGGGTTGGGCTGGGCTGGGTTTGGTTGGGCTGGGTTTGGTTGGGCTGGGTTGGGTTGGGCTGGGTTAGGTTGGGCTGGGTTAGGTTGGGCTGGGTTAGGTTGGGTTATGTTGGATCAAATTGGATTATGCAGGTTGAGTTGGGCTGGGTTGGGCTGGGCACCGTGGTTATAAAAAGGGAAAGAATCCAGCACGACCTGAAATATGTTCCTCTTGTAAAGTAAAGCGTTGGAGATCTCTTAATACACCCCACACTTAATGGCAACTTTCTACAAACCCAATTAGTTCCTTGCAATAAGATTACTTAGTAATCCAATTTGTACACGAGAAAATCGATATATCCATAATATCGATATTTCAGCACTGATATATCGATATTTGAAAATCATCGACGGTGCATTGGGCAGGGTTGGCCTAAATCTGGCCAAATTTAACAATCAACAATTGCTTCTCTTCTCAACCATGTGCCAAAGTCAAAGGGACACTTAGGCATCCAAATCCCTTTAGACTCTCTTCCTCAAATCAAATTGGGTTGCAAGCTTACGTTCTACTTGTGCATGCCAGATATTCAAATCCAGGTCCAAGGGCAATCAGCAGCACCACTGTACACTGGGCCGGGGGATTCCACACTCGAGTGACACTCACCAGTTGGGTTTCAGGAGTCAAATTCTCCCTGATGCAGTTCACGTAGCTCTCTGATCTGTCGTCCCTCAACTGATGACTGAAAATAGAAAAGACGGGCCACAGGATACATTAGAGAAGGTCCCCTTTCAAGGCACTAATGTCAGTTCACTTTACGCCCATCAGCATATTCACGGCACCAGCATGGGCAGCTCACTTCTGTTCATATGAGGACCTTTGAGAAAGTGGCCGTGCACTGCCGGAGACCCCAGGTGCCTCTCGCTGCCTTCCTGAACCCACAAAACTTAACATCGGAACCCTTTCGACAGGGGTGGAAGCCTGCGCCGCACCTGCGTATCACAGGTCGTAGACGACCTCAAATCCGTCCGCCTCCAACGCGACCAGACTGGCTGTTTGTGCTGCCCAGGATCGGGCTGGATGGCCAAAGAGAATATCTAACATTGCGACAACAACAAAAAACGTGGTCACAACGTCTCGAGCCGAATTCGGCCCCGAGTAGCGTCAATAATACATAGACTGAGAGAGGTCCTACTGTGGACCGCTTTTGACCACAGTTGTTGGTTTAAGGGGAAGAGAATCATTCACACGCATTTCTAAACAAGAGTGAAATCGGAGATACGATGTTCGAGCACTCGCACGACCAGATACTGCTCCCCACCTTAAGGCCTCCAAACTTCTGTTTGGAAAATCCTGCCATTGGGAAAGTGTTCCTGATGAGAGTCATGCGTTCATTGGCAGTGGGAGGGGGGGGTTGGGGGGGAGAGGGGGTGTTGAGGTCTTACATATTGGGTTTCTGGACGTTGATGCCCATGGGCCCTCCCACCCGGCCCAGCGTGTTGAAAAAGTCCATGGCCAGGGGCTGGTCTCGCTTGGTGGAGAGCAGCAACCAGTTGTTGAGCGAGACGGACGAGGAAAGCAGGTTGCCCCGCATGTCCTTGCCCCAATCCGCTTCTTGAGGACGGTAGATTAGTTTCTGCAGGGAGGGAGGAGAATAGAGAGAGGGGAGAGGGGAGAGAGGAGAAGGGAGAGTAGGGATGGGAGGGAGGGGAGAAGGGAGAGGGGAGGGAGGGGAGAAGGGAGAGGGGAGAGGGGAGAGGGAGGGTAGGGATGGGAGGGAGGGGAGGAGGGAGGAGGGAGAGGGGAGAGGGGAGAGGGGAGAGGGGAGAGGAGAGAGGGGAGAAGACAGAGGAGAGAGGAGAGAGGGGAGGCAGGGGAGGGATGGGAGAAGGGAGAGGGGAGAAGGGAGAGGAGAGAGGGGAGAGGGGAGAGAGAGGGGGAGAGGGGAGAGAGAGGGGGAGAAGACAGAGGAGAGGAGAGAGGGGAGAAGACAGAGGAGAGAGGAGAGAGGAAAGAGGGGAGGGAGGAGAGGAGAGGGGAGAGCAAGGGGAGGGGGGGGAGGGAGGGGAGGGGAGGGAGGGGAGGGAGGGAAGAGAGAGAGGAGAGGAAAGGAGGGAGGGGAGAAGAGAGAGAGGAGAGAGGAGAGGAGAGAGGAGAGAGGAGAGGAGAGAGGAGAGAGAGGAGAGAGAGGAGAGAGGAGAGAGAGGAGAGAGGGAAGAGGAGAGAGAGAGAGAGAGGAGAGAGGAGAGAGGAGAGAGGAGAGAAGGGAGAGGAGAGAGGGGAGAAGGGAGAGGAGATAGGAGAGAGGAGAGAGAGGAGAGAGGAGAGAGAGGAGAGAGTGGGAGAGGAGATAGGAGAGAGGAGAGAGAGGAGAGAGTGGGAGAGAGGAGAGAAAGGAGAGAGGGGGAGAGAGAAAAGAGAACTTTTTTTAACACACTTTGCAAGAAAGGTTCTGCTTGGTTGGCCTGGAGTGTGCATTACATTGTTGATGAAAACCAACTACTAGGCACTATTATCGGGTGCAGTCCTGGTGCACTGAACCACGGGCAATGCGCAACGCCATGCATTAGGTCAAGGTGGCAATGACGGTATTCCAACGTCTGAGGGGAGAGAACAAAGGCCCTCACCTTCTCCTTCTGGTAGATGGCTTCGGGCGGCATGCAGCGGGCGTTGACGGTGAGCGGCATGTCGGCAAAGGACATCTCCCACCTCTTCATGTAGGCACTGGCCTCCGCATTCCTGGGTCAAGCGCAAAACACACAAACCAGAGATGTGAACCACGGCAAAAAACAAGCAGAGCTGTTCCACAAAGTTAATGAAGAGCGACAACCTGGGGACACCACTCAAAGACAACACGGATAAATGAAAATCAGCCATTAAAAAGTACTTTAGTGGTCCTGACGTTTTGATCCTAGCAGGACCTTTCTCAAAGGCAGACTGACTGGTCACTCTGCCTTTGCGAAAGGTCCTGCTAGGATCGAAACGTCTGGCCCACTAATTTTTTTTTTAGGTAATTTTAGTCAGTAAGCAGTTTGCGACATTTTTTGTATATCACTTTAAGTACTTATTATCATAATTGTGGTGTGTATTGTGTCCAGCTCTGTGATTTTTGCTGTACTCAAAGACCGTTTCTTCATTAATAATGATGGCATCTTCAGGTCCTACTTAATTTGACTAATAAAACAAACAAACACCCAAATAAGACTTAAGGCTTTGCATGGTGAGTGAATCAATATAGGAAGGTTTGCGGTGACACCATGTATAAGGTCTATCAGAGAAGAGGTGTGCTTCTGAAAAGAACCCGAGTGGTAACTCGACGTTTCGCCCAGTATGCTCTGGCCGTCATCAGGAGATGACGGCACCCTGTCTGGACAGTGTACTGTGGTTCGTACATCCTTGTAGAATTGAGCACCACTCTTGACTTATTAATGATAACGATACGTGACGGGCCAGCTGTGGGTGAACCGGAGGAGGGGGGGGGGGGGAAGGTGACCAGCAGTGTAAAAGCAGGCCACACCGACCGACGTCCGTACCTGGGCAAGCTCTTCAGGAATTTGGTGAGGGTGTCGAGGCGGCTCTGGGGCGAGATGCGGGTGTGCTGGGCTACGTCCTTCATGACGGTGAAGTTGCTGCGCATCTCGTCGCTCAGGCCGGTCAGCATGCAGAGCTCCGGCACTAGGTGGATGGTCTCCGGCATGCCTGCCTTCACATCCTGCAGTCAACAACGAGTCAAATAGGCCGCTTGCAAAATGAAGGCTTAGGATCGGGCATAGGCTTCCGTCACATTTCTAGTACCCGTTAAAATGTCATAGGCATCTATAAACACTCATTTGGTCCCAGTGTCATGGCAAATAGTTCTTAAAACAGCAAACATTCAAGTTTGGATTTTCATGTTTTATCAGATGGAGACGAAGCTTGATCCATATTTTTCAAAATATTGTCAGTTTTTTTACAACCTAGCAGGACCTTTCTCAAAGGCCTTTGAGAAAGGTTCTGCTCAGATTGAAACGTCAGGCCCTGTAACGTTTTGAGATTTATATATTGCAGGTCATTTTGGTTCAATGAGCAGTTTGCAACAGTTTTTTTATGTCAATTTTTTACAACACTTGATCCGATTGTTTTTAAATTGCACTGGTACGTTAGTCCAGAGGTCTCGGGTAGAAGTCCCCGGTCCAGTCAAAGTTTTCTTTGCCAATTGTTCAAAAGTTCCCAGTCAGTTTTTCCTGGGTTTGTTTGATTGTAAACTGCGCGCGTATTTTTTGCCAGCTTGCCTTCTGCTTGGGTCTGTTGACCAGCAACGGCTGTCCGAGGTCGGTGATCTCACGGCCGTACGCCTCCTTGTAGTAGGTGACGTAGGTCATCTGGGACCCGTCTCGCCTGGGGAAGGAGTCGCTGGGCTTGTGCTCCCAGTCGATGTCGTCAATGCGGTAGGTCTTGTTGTTGTAGCTGACAGGGAGAAAGAAATGGGGATTACTTCTTACTAGAGATACTGGCGCAGGCTCGCTAGCACAGAGGTTTCCAGACGGGCTGCCAGAGTCAACTCCCTGTGAGCAGAGCTCGAGCATATTCATAAGAAAGTGTACATTCAGCTGGCAACGGCATTCTTCCTGGAGGTCCGCCCCAGCCGATGTCACACTTATTCATGAACACTATTCACTATGATTGGCCAACATCAGAGTAAAAGAGCATACATGAATATGCAGAAACATGATGTCATGGTAATTGGCCAATCAGACTAAGCGACCGGCAGAATAGAGTTCTGGGTGAACATAATCTGCCTATTTATACAGGGACGTAAGTGACCGACAAAGTCCCTTCCTGAAAATCTCTGAAGACCAATAAGTTGTGTGACTGCAAGTGGGCGCTTATGCGACCGAGAGATTCAAGGGAGGGGTGCAGACGCCCTTCAGGTTTTAGGGTTTTAACAGATAAAAATTACCAGTTTGAGATACCTGTTCGACATAAAAAAATCAATAAATAATAATAAATAAAATCATGCCATTTCCGGAAATCCTTAAATCTTATAACATCCCGTCTGGACAGTGTACTGTTGTTCATACGGCCTTGTAGAATTTGGCACCACTCTTGACTGACTGATGATAACGACTCCAGACGGGCCAGCTGTGGGTGGACTGGAGGAGGGGGGGGGGAGGAGGCCGGGCATCACATTTCATGACCGCAAAACTCGAACCCCAGGGTCAGACATTCTGCGACCTCTCTCCGACCTCACCTGGTGAGGACAATCTGTCCGATGAGCTGCCGCTGGGCTACGTCGTGCAAGCGGTTGCCGCAGGAGGCAAAGAGGTTGCCCAGGAAGTCCAGCACCGTGTCCGTGCGCAGGATCTTGTGCGAGATGTCAGCCATCAGCAGGATGCCGCTGTCGTACTCCAGGATGGAGGTGATGAAGCCCGGCCACAGCTGCATGCTGAGGGTCAAAGGTCAGGAGGGGGGGGTCAGAGGTCAGGCCAGTCAAAGAGGCACGAGAGGCTGCGTCCAAATTCATTGGCTGCGGCTTGAAAGTACGCAGGATTTTACGGAACTCGCAGCTGCAGCCAGTTCTCATAGTGCTGCGTGCCACTTCAAAGCCGCAGACAATATATTCGGACGCGGCCAGCGGGTGAGTTGGGCAGATGCGTCACATTAAACACTTCTGCTTGATGTGGTCATGGATGCATGGGTTGTTGGTTTGGTGAAAACTCCAGGTAGGATTATACACAGGGGCGGTCAATTTCGTAAAACTCATCCGTACGCAACCACCAATTGTGAGACGACGACCAATGCATGACCTATCACAACTTAAGAAGGATTGTCAATTGCATGAGGCATGACAAAACCAAGCCTCCGATCCTCTCAAATTTTGAGCAACTCGAACTGGAACACAGCATCAGCCCATAGATATCACTGGATAAATAAGGACTGGCAACACAGTGTTGCATCGACTGTGACCCTAGGCAGCCGTTCTATGGTGCCAAATCCAAAGGTGAGCAGATATGCTTCTGATGTACTTTGCATGGTGGGTGAATCAATATAGGAAGGTTTGCGGTGACACCATGTATAAGGTCTATCAGAGAAGAGGTGTGCTTCAGAAAAGAACCCGAGTGGTAACTCGACGTTTCGTCCAGTATGCTCTGGCCGTCATCAGGAGATGACGGCACCCTGTCTGGACAGTGTACTGTGGTTCGTACATCCTTGTAGAATTGAGCGCCACTCTTGACTTATTAATGATAACGATACGCGACGGGCCAGCTGTGGGTGAACCGGAGGAGGGGGGAAGATATGCTTCTGATGTGAAGGAGAGATGATTCTCCCCACCTTCTACAAAATCACAGATAGGATTTACTGTACAGAGCAAATTGCCAAGAACCAGCTTTCCAAAAAGCCCAAACTCTGACTCCAACATCGCACAGCAAATGACAGCAATCAAGACAGAACTACGAGAGGGTATTTGATGAACTTTGTAAAATGAAAAAAGAACGACAAAAAAAACACTTACTTGTGCTGTGGAATAGTCACCGGCAAGTTGGGGTTGTAGTAGTGGCGCCCAATCTGTTGCATTCCCATGTATCCGAGAACCCTACAAGAGGAAAGCACAGCGTAGAACCAATGTCAGTCATGGAGAGTAAAGAGGAGGAGGAGGAGAGGAACTGGAAAAACTTCATCAAGAGAAACTGCTCCCATCTTGTCATTGTTGTGTAGGGGCTTTAAAAGACAACCCTATTAAAAAGAGTGCATTTACCTTTCAGGCTTTAAAGATCCTACACAACATTGGTAAGATCGAAAAACAGAAATGTTCACAGATTTACATGAAACTTATACAGTTTGAAGATGGTTATAGCAGAAACCTCACACTGAAATATTTCTGCCTAAAATGTTGTATTTTGGGAGAAATAAGTAAAAGAAATAGTTTACATCTCACCGAGATCTAAACTATTTTTCGGAACAGTTGAATGCTTCATTTTCGCGAAACATTTTCTCACAAATTTCTCGAGACTCGGTTGGCGGATTGAGCTGCAATTTTCACAGGTGTGCTATTCCATTTATTTATTTATTTATCTACTATTCATCCTGGGTTATCCATTCAGTGGCAAAAAAAGAGCTCACTGATCTCCCATGGATCCCAGCTCACAAAAACTAATGTATGAAAATAAAATTGTTATTAAAAACTACAGTATAAAAACTTATAAGAGCTCAAATTAAAATTACATTAGGTTATAAAAAACACAATAAGAAAACCTTATAAAAGAGAACATAAAACTGCACAAAAATCACTATCACAATCTTTACAAGAATTACGTAAAATACAAATGTTTTAGCTCCTTGACGAAGCTATTCAAACTTGTTCAGGGATTTCATATGAGGCGGTAAACTATTCCAGGTTTGGGCACCTCTAAAATTAAACGTTCTTTTCCCACTTTCCGTTTTAGGATGTGGGAGAACCATATTACCAACAGTGCTGTTCCTCGTTTGATGACAATGTGATTCATTATGTTGGATCAGACAATGTATGGATGCTATTCTTTGACCTCGATCAATGCTGTGTAGGGGCTTTAAGCGGCTCTGTGAAATTGGGCCCCAGGCTCACACACTCACTTGCGAAAGATGATGTTGTAGACCTGGAGACAGACGGAGCTATCTGGTGGCAACTCGTTGGTCATAGTGATGCGAATGGTGATCACTGCGTCAGTGTCACGCCGCTTTGTCTGAAACACAGTCTCCTGCCCAACCAACAACCAAGCACAACAACCAAGTACACCAATCAGCAAACACAACCTGGAATGATTTTCGTTGCTTGCTTGTTTCTTTGTTTTTATCTTTCTTTTTAAAGTCAGTTCAGTCAGTTTATAACATTTTCATGTCGGGTCTTTTCATAGGTCTCGGAGTCAGGTCCCACTCCAGTGACAGTTTTCTTTGGCATTATTTTTTCAAAATTGTGGAAAAGTTCCCAGACAGTTTTTTCCTTTAATTTTTTAATTTATTTTTCCACTGGGGAATTTATTCACTTTAAATCCTCGTATACTAACATAATGGGGCCTTTATTCAATACAAATCAATTGTCCTCGTATGCCAACATTATATCTACAAGATTAACACACGCGTTGATCGATCAATAAGGGTGAGAAGGGCTCCCACTTATCGTTAAATTTAACAATATTTCCGTTTGTAGTGAATATGAGCATCTCTCGTACTTGATTTTTCACATCTTCTTTTAAAAATCTTGAGATCAGAGCACGGGATCTGTCAGGTGAGAATTGGTTTACTCTTGTGGGCCCCCCTACAACTACAATGATTTACTTGCTGGCTAGCTGGCCAGTCTGCCTTCCACTCACCGGCCCCAGGTTCTTGAGGAGAAAGAGCTCCTGGCCGTCAAAGGCCATGGTGTTGCCCAGCGCCTCCGTGTGGAAGCGGAGCAGGCCCTGCCGGGCCCTTGGGCTGACCACCTCCGGCTCAAAGACCACAAAGTACTGGTAGAGCAACCACCTCTCATTGTTGGTCACCTTGAAGCAGTTGGTCAGCAGGTTGACGGGGTTTCCGTAACTTCCTGGCGTGTCACGTCAGACAAGAGAAAGAAAAGAAAAATCCACAAAAAAAAAAAAAAAAAAAAAGAAGAAGAAAAAGAAATCAGACTAGATAAAATTGGCTGCTTTTGCTGAGAGGCTCTTTCATAAAACAACTCAAAAGTTAAAGGGCCCGACGTTTCGATCCCAGCAGGATCCTTTCTCAAAGGCAAAGTGACAAGGACATACACAGGCAGTCAGGGGAAGGAAAGCCCCGACGCGCATGACAGAGGAAGGGCAACAATGACTAACAACAGGAGTGATAATCAACACTGAACCACAGGCCAGGTGCCTGGGTTTTCAACTGAACGTCACTCAATCCGACATATAAACACCGATGCTAGTTTGAATACAGCAGATTCCTGACTACGGGCAGAGTACACGCTACCAGAAACATTGAGTTACTGGCTCTTTTCAGAGCCACACTCCTCGAAAGAGAAGTGCTACACGGTGTCATCGAAACCCTTCCACTTGCACATGCTCTTCGAAATATGGGCCGAAAAGTCCTAAAACAGGTTGATCATTGCCCACATTGGAACTAGACCGATTTGCACGACCACTGTTTACATGCCAACACGTGACTTAGAGTGGGAAATTTGTCATCCATTTTGGCCCAGAGCAGCAATGGAAGTGTACAGAGAAGAATGCGGACAATATGATAGTCTTCTTTGCTCATGTTCTGCACCAAATGAGATGCACACAATACACACTATGAGTCACGTGATGGGCATGTGAACATTCCTGCACTTGATTTGTGTTTCGTTGAACAAGCCAGTGTTCATAAGCATGGTAGGGCCAGGTATGGCTTGGGTCTACGGCCGCAACAGAGCTGGCTGCACCCACCTCTCTTGTCAATTTTCTTGACCATCTGCGGCTCGGGCACGACGGCCATCTGCTGGCTCCGTCCACTGATCCCTCCCATTCCTCCTTCGCCGGCGGCGCTCATGCTCAGGGCTGCCATCTGGGCAGTAGGGGGCGCTCTCTGCTCTGCCGGCCCTGTGGAGAAATCGCATGTACGAGATAGTCTTGCCCTTCAATGATCTCTCTCTAAAATCTCATGAATTGAGAGGTCATTCTGCCTTTGAATTTTATTGAGGTCCTGACGTTTTGATCCAAGCAAGACCAATCTCAAAGGCAGACAGAAATATTGAAAATTGGTCGGGCATTGTTGCTGCAAAAAGCGCATTCCCTTAAGTTACCGAAATGTTAAACTGGAGAAAAAAATACATCACAGATGTATCGATCCTAGCAAAACCTTTTTTCAGACATTCCATGAATCAAAAAATAGATTTAGTACAAGCAAGAAGGACAAACAGGAGAAAGGCTCCAGTAACTACTATTGAAACATCAGCTGTTGCTTTGTTTGTATAAAGCATGATTTTTACCCTTGATGTGGTAAATTTTTGAAGACTAACACCTTAAGTGAGCCGTGGGAGGTTTTGTTTTTAGGTGGGCAACCTCACAGTTTAGCAAGCAGGTTGGGGGGGGGGGCAGCCTGCTGATCAGACGGCTGGGACCTCACAGGCTAGGTTTAGCAATACGCACCTCCGGATCCTGGCACTTGGGACGAGCCACCTCGGGAGCGCCCGCGGCCGGGGGCCGGCAGCGGGTCGGGATCGGGGGGCGGCATTCGTGCCGGGGGCGCCGCCTCGCCGGGGCGACGAGCCTGCGCTGCCTGTTGCCCGGACGACGCCCGCCCCCGCCCGCGGGACCTGGTGCGGGCACGGCCTGTGCTGTGCTGCTCCGACATGCTGCGGCGTTTTGCGACTACAAAAGCTGAAAAGAAACGCGCACATTAAAGGATCAAATTTGTGACAGCAACAAATGCATACAGGAAAACAGGCAAATGTGTACAGTCTGTTCACTGTAACTGTAAGAAGCTTCAAGTGGCCGCTTGGAATTTGGCCCCATTCAAAAAAAAAACTCCTGATAGGCCAGCTGTCGATGGAGGACTGGGACATGCCATAGCATTTAATGTGGTCATACTAATCAGCGTCAACACACGATAGTGGCGTCTGTCAACACACCCAAATTGCATTCAAAGTTACCAAAAGCACTAATCTGCTTTTTATTATTGGCAATAAAACGGTAGTTTGGCTTGAAAATGAGAGGTGAGGCATCCAAAAAATTGCCGTTCTCATTTTGAGAAAAGTTCTCCATGAAGCTCTGTAATCGGCAGCCATCTTGCCTCACACTGCTATATGGACCATGTCAGGGTTCCACACGAGCAATTTGTTTTACTTGGCCTTTGGGCAAGTGAATTCATTAGTTTTCATATTTTTACTTGCCCGAATGGAAAATCTACCCAAAAATGAAAAAAAAAAAAACATTAAAAAAAATATCAAATTTATCAATTATCTTAAATCAGTGGCTGGGCATGAGTGATCAATCAGGAAATTCAAAATAACTGTTAATAAGTTTAAGTTGTAACCATTCATTCACGGCTTTCTTGTGAAGATTTTCCTCTTCGTACTGAAAATGAAAATGAGGAGAAGCACTCCCAAAAAATATAATGTCGATTGTCGGTTCCCACGATATTGGCGATTAAGATAATCAGCTTTAGGAACTCAAAATCTGAGAAACTCAAAATTTCAAAATTTGATAAAAAAAGGGTGACTTGTCGGGTCCAAGTCACTCGGACTAGAAATGACCCTCAGTTTGTGGTAATTGTAATTTGTATGATTGTTTAATAATCAGGGCAGGAACTCCGGGTTAAAAAGGGCACGGCAATTTTTGCCTTGAAATTTCGGCAAATTAAGGGCATCACGGCAATTTCTGCAATTTTTGAAGGGCATCAAGGCAATCGCAAAAAAAATCCGGGGCATCAAGGCAATTAAACTACTTTTTATTAGTACCGATGCAAACACGACGTAAGCACCTTAAACAAACTTTGAAAATAGGCGCTGAAGGCACCGAATCCTTGTTTTAGGTCTCCTACTAATATATCATCGTTTCTGTGGGACCACAATGCCTAAAAAAAATATTTTCCAACACCAACACGCATTCTCACGGAACATGAACTGTACCATTCAGGTGTGGCCGGGGTGCTACTGCTATAGTAAGCGGGACGACAAAAATATCTGACAATAGATCCTCACAAAACAATCGAAATAAAAAGGATTCTAAATAGCCTACATGTTTGTAAAGATGGATTTTTAAGCAGCTAGGTCCAACCTAAACGAGCATATTATCGGAGCTTATTATTGTATAAAGTCGCACCCCTCTCATTCCTAATAGAATAGTCCATGCTGTCAACGTATCGTGGTGTGGGTTCGATGTTCCAAAACCTTCTCATCAGTTCTCGTCCAAAAAATTGAGAATGACTACGTTCGTAGGCCTACCTGAAAAAAGGAATAAAGTTTGCGACATTTTTGTGCTGCATCGTGAGGTAGTAGCTCGTTTTGCTGTTTAGCTTTCTCCTTTCGGGGCATGGTTACGACTTTGAAAAGGCACCCGCGAACACGCAAACCTTTGACAGCTCTACGATTCTACTTTCGCACGCAACCCGACCACGTGCTGCATGCTGCACAATCTATCTATCGTGCAACGCAAATCGCTCCCAACTACCGTTGGTACCCGTTGTTTGGTACAGCCAGCGATGTCCAAGATTCACTGGTACCCGCAGACTAAAAGTTCGTTGATATGAAACTGTCCCGATCGAACGCACTGCACATGTGTATGTACATGTACGTACATTGATCGTGTACAGTATGTGTACGTGTACATGTACATGTACACCCATACACAGTCCGTACAGTTGTGCACAGAATGCGCAATGTTTAGCGGACAGTGCGCACGGTACAGTGAAGCTTCCGTGTGTGCTGCACACACACACACTGCACAGCAGTCGGAATATATTTCATGCGCGCTGTGCTAACGGCCGTGCGGCGGCCGGCAGTCCGATCTGCCCAACTATCCATCGGCAAAAAGGGCACGACGGCAATGTGCTAAAAGGGCACGGCAATTTGTTGCCGTGAAAATCCTCCAAATTTAAGGGCACCGCGGCAATTGGTGAGGGCACGACGGCAATTGCCGTCGTTGCCGTCGTGAATTTCCTGCCCTGAATAATATTAAACTAAAGTGATGAAAATGTATCGTTGCATGCTTTGCGCCGTTCATGAAACAGTTGCGGGCTCAACGGTTGCAGACCCACTGCGCACACGGAACTGTTAGAATGCTATTTTTAGAAGAAAAAAAGATGGCCGCCTTGTTTTGGCTGTCGCACGGGCGAAACACCTTCTCGATCAACTGAGGGTATTTTTTCCCTTTTATCCAAAACGTGAGTAAAGCAAATGACCAGTATTTCTATTAGAATCCTTGATTCTCACTGAATCCAAAAATGGGCACGTAGGACAGTGATACGAGTGTTTTCGGCGGTAAATCTGGGGGTTTGTGTCGGGTAGTTTTTCGGTCGAAATGTTTTTTGGCGGTTTGTACAGATAAGGCCAAAAAAAAAAATAGTTCTGCTTCCGATTACATGCCATTTCAAAATAGGGTAGGTAGGTCGGAATTTTTTTTTTTTTTACCAATTTTTTTTGTGCACAACCATATGGAGGCATCTGTGTGTATTAAAGGCATATTAGGTAATAGTAAAACATCAAGACTACCAAATAAGAACTTCTGTAATACAGTCACTCAGGGCTTGAAACGAAAGGAGCGCGATCGCACCCGCGCTCCTTAATGTTTTCCAAGGAGAGCAAAAAAAGCGCTCCCTACAAATTTAACGAGAGCATTATGATTTTTTTTAAAACGTGAAAGTTTAATCACTTTTTTTTTTCTTTTTTTTCACATGAGTTAAAGCACAAATGTTTTGTGTCAGAAATTTAAGACATTTGCCAACCAAATCTGCTCTAAAAACGGCTTTTGGGACCGTACTCGTCGTCGTGATTTACGTTGAGTTGAGGCTGATCGTTTGTCGATCGTGGTGCGAGATCGCGCGCTGCCCATGCCCAGTGTGTGCACTCGGCACGTGTACGTATGCAATGATTAGTAGACTTCTGCCAGCCCTTACAGTTGTTTTCTAACAAATAAACTAATGTTTATTACATTTATACCAACGATATTTCGAGTTTCGCGGTCAACCAAAGTACGCATACCAGATAAGAAATGTTTTTTCTAGAATTCTAGAAAATTTGAGAAGGATTTTTCATTTCTTTCTTGAGATATTGGAAGTTCAAATTTGCCAAATCGTTCCGTTCGGCCGCGGCAGATCGAGCTAAAATGGCGGAGAAAAAGTCAAACTCGTGTTTTCCGGCCGCCTAGCGCACCCTGTAAACATCGTCAAAATTTGTCGATTTTACCCTCAAATTGAAGCCTATATTCTCCTCTTTCTATTCATACAACTTTTAACATTAATGACTAAGGGATAAATATTAAATTACGTGAAAACAACATTTGGAGACGAACGATGGAAGTAATGCATTTTAGTTATGACCGATTTCCCTTCGCAACGTTAACTAGGTTGGCAAGTCTAGGTGTGGTTTCCGCCTCTAAGTAAAGCCATAGCGACACTACAGGAGCTGTAGGGCCGAAACCAGCCTACGCACTGCACGTGACATGACACAACCCATCTTTGCCCATCTGTAACCCATCTGTATACTGCACAAGTGCACAGTGCACATGCACAGCGGCCGCAAGGTTGCATACGATCGAGTACGCTGCGCTACTCAAGCCTGATCGGAACTTCGTACTTCCAGGAGTATTAGAGAGACGGTCACTATCACACTACAAAAAAGTGCAATTTATTTTAATACCGAAACAAAACATGAATTGGGATGATAATGGGTTTCTTTCTTTGTCGTTGGAATTGAGTGGGTTTTTTCTTTTGTTTTTCAAAGAAAAAAAATCGCTCTCCTTAAATCAACAAAGTGAATTAAGGAGAGCAATTTTTAGCGCTCCTCGTATTTATTAAAATGAAGGCCTGAATACACGTTCTGCCATTTTTAAGAACAGTAGGGTTTTTTATTGAAATTACTAAACAGAGATGCAGCTGCCAAATGCCCCCGACATCGTTATTATTAATCATGCACACCGCGTGGTCTTGTCCGCGCTGTGTGTAGGCACCGTGCGTTCAAGATAATGTTGGCCGTTGTGTGAGTTGTGTGAGCCTGTATGCGCTGTGTAAGTTTTGCGCTATACAGCGCGGTGTTTCGGCGCTTTTTATAATCGAAAAGGTCGCATTTTCCTCCACTTTTATCTGTATATTTCTGAGTGTTTGTGCAGTAATTAGAAAGTTCTATGAACAAAAATTAATGTGTGGAAAATGTCAACCGAAAATATATTTTTTTCCATTTTTTTTTCCAATAAAATTTTTAGGGTCGCAGCTCCAAAATAGGGTCGGTCGGGAAACCGGAAGCACAACTATTATTTTTTTTGGCCTAATCAGCTTTAGGACACTGATCGGCTTGGACCCTACAGTCACCCGAAACTCAAAATTTCAAAATTCGATAAAAAAGGGTGACTTGTCGGGTCCAAGTTACTCTGACTAGTCATTTCAATGACATCAGGTCTGCTGCAGTGTACAAGTCAACAAAGAAGTAACAAACTGACAAGTGACACGTCACCAAGTTCTCCGAGGCCCGAAGGAGTTGAAGTAAAATTAGCTCAGACTCGGACTTCGGAGTCAGAGCTGTGTATTTGAAAAAGTCAAATCGAACTCAAACTTCAAAATCAAAGTCACATAAAAACCGATCCGGCGATCGTCTGTTGACGAACGTAATGTAGCGAGCTACGACGGGACAGCAGTTGCAGATGACGAATCGCGATTGCAGGATGGAAACCGACCATAAGCTGATCTGTGGTGGATCTAACTAGCCCTCCATGATCTAAGTTAGAGCTCTGTCGCTGTCAGAGGGATCTTTATCTTTATTTACAGACTTGAGCACCTCAGCCTCAGGGGTCATGGGTTGCTTGACCGCCACTTGCTATGCTCACTTCAAAGTTTTCAGTCGTCAGAAATTAAGAAAATAAACATTAATTTTCACGTTCTTTAACCGATGCAAAGGAACCTATCACGACCATGCTTTCTCCATGGTGTCACCTGCGTCGACTGGGAAACCCCTGTTCCGATTACTCGTTGTAAAACTGAGGAATTCTTACCTTTTCTAGAGATTAAATCATCGACGAATTCTTTGGCTTTGAAAACTTACTGACTGTGTATTAAACTATACATGATTACACGGCATGGTCACGCTGAGGTGGGTTAACAATGTGCATGCGCATATGCGGCGTCCTGATTGGTCGGTTTACGACAGGGGGGGCTTAATCGATGACTTCATTTGTTGACCCATGCATGGTTGACCCAAATTGGAAACTTTGGTCCCCTATATCTTTCAAGGCAGGAGCTTTATCCCAGCTCCATGGTCAAAAATGCCTTTACTTCTTTACTTACAGCATAGATATAACATGATCTTTACTTACGTCAGATGTCAGAAACTGGAGCATGTGTCCAAGAGCGATAACGTGCCTTGAAAAAAGACTGCGGAGCATGCGTACCAAAACAATGCCAAACAATCACACGCTGCATGCATAAACAGTACACAGTGTACACACATGTACAGTTGTACATGTACATGTACATGTACACTGTACATGTAGAGTGTACATGTACTGTGTGCATGTACAGTGTACATGTACTGTACATGTACTGTACAGTACATACATGTACAGTATGTACACGTACATGTAGTTTATGTACACATGCAGCCACAGACCTTGTTGACACTGTCAGCTGTGTTGGCACCGCTCGTGTATCTTCGGTGCCGAGTCGATTTGGCCGAATTCGATCGGTAAATTTCGGAGTAATTTTGGGGGAAACGTGATTGGTCAAATTCCTTCGGAAACGTCATCATCGGAAAGAGCCCTTTTCCCGCTACATTCGGCTTCAGTCGCATGTATGTTTATGCGTTCCACGGTGATCGAACTTCTTTTTCGAAGATACTTTTCGAGTCAATAAAACCATCGCAAAGCTTTTGTGAATTTTCATGCAACAAGGTATGTGGGTTTATTATGGCTTTGGCTAATAATTTCATGCATTTTTGTGGCCTGATTCCCTATACCAATTCATCAAAAACTACCTTTTCCTGTTTGCGACAGCTCTCGATGAAGGCTCTTTTCACACGTACGTACAGTGTACATGTAGTGATGTACACATGTATCCTCCAATAACCGGTTTTCGACGATATAAGGACTTTTCTTCAAACTGAACAATGTGGACGAAAGTATCAGACTAAAAGAGGTCTCAGTCACTTTCTCCACAGCACAGACTATTAGAATAATCATAGAGAAGGTTGATCAAGCCTGTCACTTCCGTAAGATTACCCGGTTTTGTTGACGTCCGCGGCGCACCGCGCAGTAAGCATCGTCACCTATTTTCGTCGGTGGTGTTTAGTAAGGCATGGAGGAAGGAAATACCTTCCTCCATGAGTAAGGTGTCCCAGTGTAGCCAAGCGCAAAATAAATTCTTAAAATAACTCAAAATGCTGTGTGGCACTGTAAAATTCTTCCCTGTATGTTTTTTTGTGTTCATCTTTGTTTGTTTTTTCGACAGGTAGAAATACGGTAGGGCGGTATCTATGACGTGACACATGCAGCATTTCTCATCCTTGTTAATTTCCACATCAGAAGATCTATACATCTTTGCCCTTTTGGTGGGGTTGTATTTTTTATCTGGTTGATGTCTTCTTCTGTGACGTTAAAAAAAATCCACAATCCTCTTTCTCACTGCTTCTTCAGTTATGACCTTTCCCAATGTCACTCAAGAAACACATTTATTTTTTTTTATTATTTTTTTTAAAGCCTACTATTACTATATTAGGCCATGGTACTTTTAAGCCTTTAAATAATAATAAAAAAATAATAAAAATAATTTAAAAAATATATAAGCCTCAATATATGCCTCAAGTTGAGTGATATTTTTGTTTTCTACGTATGTTGGAGTTTGTTATGGTACACAGATATTTTAACAATAAAGAAAACTTGTAGTTGTACACACACATGTACGTTGTACACATGTACGCAGCTGTACACATGTACCCTGTACACGGTTGCATGGTAAAATTTACCTGGTTAGATGTTAAAATTTTACATGGTTACATGTTAAAACATTTCCTGGTTGCATGGTTACATGTGAACATTTTACATGGTTACATGGTTACATGGCTACATGTTAAAATTTTACATGGTTACATGGTTACATGGTTACATGGTAAAATTTTACATGGTTACATGTTAAAATTTTGCATGGTTACATGTTAAAATTTTATATGGTTACATGTTTACATGGTTACATGTTAAAATTGTACACGGTTACATGTACACATGCACGCTGTACACATGTACCCTGTCTCTTTTCCACCCTTTTACGGTGAGGGTACAGGGTATTAAACCAATAACTTTCCCATCAGTAACTGTTGCTTTTCCATTTTTTTTCACCATTCCTTCTTTTCAATCAAGCCGTAAGTTTTTATGATTTTTATGATTCCCCTAAGTGGGGAATGATTCAATGTCTGATTCAATGAATTACATGTACATTCTCCTCGACGCAAAAAACATGTTATAATTATGTATAGCTTTGTGTGATGTTCTCATCTTATTGTACGTATGTATATATTGGAATATGCAAACTGCAAACATCTTCAGTTATCAAGGGTCAGAAAATTTCTAGCCAATCAAACTTGTTTTTATCAAGCTTCTGTTTATTTTTCGTTGGATTTGTACAGGACCTGATCTGATGCTAGCGTGAAGCCGGTGAAAGCGGAGTTCATTGCCAGCCATGCAGCAGGATTGTTGTCAAACTGGTCAAGCACCCATCCGAAAAAATTGTGAGTACTTTTTTTATCCTCAGAAGATTTAACATGATCCCATATCCGCCCATTATGGGATTTCTCGTAGGACACAGAAAAGCTACAAACGCACAAAAATGCAACCACTTGAAATTTTGTTAGTGAAAATGATGGTGTTATCCCATTCACTGTTCTTTCGATATGGTTTATGAGATTTTAGGTTTTCTTGTATCATAATCAAGTATATTTCATACTCTTTCCAATGGTATATAGTTTGTTTGGGTTTAATTTTTTGGAAAAGCTGTCATTGAATTTTTGTCTTGTAATGCACATTTTGATTTTGTGTGTGTGTGTGTGATAGAGGCCTAGGCAAGATCACTGTTTATGCACTGTGACCAGTCAGGCGGATATTGGGTGAAAGGCCAATAACATGGAATGTTTTGAAATAGGAGAAACAAGGGAAATCAGTATTGTCTGTATGACTTGCAACATTTGAATTTTTCCAAACCTAAAAACCTGCCAGAACTCAATAAAGAAAAGCGGGGATATTTGTGATCATAAAGTACATTTAAGCCCACAAGACTAGGAGTGAATTTCACAAAGCCTTACGATGCATCGTAACTCAAATTGCATTGGATAACCCATAGTTAGTTGTGACACACCGTGTGGTTTCTGTGTATGGCCCATGGTCTTGCAATTGATCGTAAGTCACGATGGGTTTGGTGAAATCGACTGCTGGTTCGAAGATATTAAAGTCAAGATTTTTTTGAATCCATATATAGACATCGGGCCATTCTGTGAGGCAGCTGGTATAACAACGGACAACTTCACCAGCATCGATGGCCCTTCTCTGCCAAGGCTCGATGCTCTCAAGAGTGGCCTTGTCCTTGAACTACAGCGGTACATGGTCAAGAAACTGTCCTTCTCTCGTACGAGGTTGGTGGACGTCTTGATACAAATCACACACAGCTCTGTCGATCCTAGGTGTGCTCAGGTTTACGTAAAGCGTCTCGTAGACAGAGAGAAGAATCTGAAGAAAGCGATGAAAGCCGCCAAAACAAACGATAAGCTGAATCTTCTGAGTGAAGAGATCTTCCGGATGGAGAGGAAAAGAGCTCTAAAGGATCCCGACACACCAAGAAAGAAAAAACTCCGGCAACAGTTGTCTGAGCAAAAAGCAGAAAGCAAGAAAGCGGTGAAGAGGCTGCAAGGAGAGATAAAAATGATGGAAACAGAGCAAGCGCTTCTTCACAAGCAACTGGCCGAAGAGGAGGTAGAGACCTCAGCCTCCCAAAGAGAGTCCCTTGACCTGAGGTCTTCACTCGATAAACTCACCCAAGATTATCATATTTCGCTCGAAAAAGTAGCTGAAGCCAATGCAAACTTTGACTCGGCACAAAATGACTTACAGACTTACAAGAAACTGTACGAGAAGACGCAAGTGCAACTAGAAAAGGTTGAGCAGAAGTTGCTTCGAAGTCAAGAAAAGTCCCAAGAATTTAGCGTGAGAAATGTCAATAGGCAAAAGAAAAGGAACAAAGAGATGGACAAGACAATTTCCTCCGTTCAAGAAGAGCTTAAAGACACACAATCAAAGCTTCACGAGTCGCAGCAACGCGTGGAAGAGCTGACACAGCAGTTGCAGCTGAGTAAAAAGAACAGAGATGCGATCCGGAAGCAGAGAAACTACCTCAAGATGAAGAACTCTGCGCTGCGCACCAATGCCACAAGCAATGACGAGATGGACGATCTGGAAGGGTGGGTAGAGTCCCTTCAACGGTGGAACCGAGAATTGGAAGGTCGGCTGGCATTGCTGGACGATGAGGCGATCACCACAATGAATGAAGGCCAGTACTGTCAGGAGGTCCGGGAGACGGTCACGGCTCTTCTCTCAATGAATGTGTCGATGGATAAAATCAACGATGTGATAAGAGTCGTTCTGCAAAAAATGGCTGGAAAAATGGTTGAGAAGCTGCCATCGAAAGGAACAATGTCCAGGCTCTTGTCGGAGGCAAGGCGTCTTGCGGATCCCGAGGTAGCAGAGACAGTGAGAGAGAGTCGTCCTGAAGAAGATGCATAAGGAAAACATTAGATGACCTTTGACCATTTGGATAAATGTTCACCCTGTTTGTAGCCATCAAAACAACAATAACTTTACAAGGCAATGTCCGATTTGAAAACAAAATTGTATTTTGTTTCTTAGAGTCTACCTTTTCACTTTGAATAAAATTGATGCTTCCATTGAATTCGGGGTGAATTGCCTATTATTGTTTAAAAAAACAACTTTCCAATCCTAAATACATACTATAGAAATGATGGATTACCCGGAAATTTCTGCTTCGCGGTGAAAGGTCCTGCAAGGATCGGAAAGTCAGTCCCTTGAAATTTGTGAAACAATGTCCACCTCAGCAGGGAGACTGTGGATTAAGCGTCTCCGCACTATACAACCTCATGGCCTTAATATTCAGGATGGAATGACTACCGTAATTCTCACTTTATTAACATCTCTTTTCTTTCATCTTTCCTGTGGCTTTCCCCTTTGATCTCCCACATCCCTCCCTCCATTTGATCCTCTCCACCCTTTTGTTTGTTGTCCGTTTATCTCCCCTCCCTTGGTGTACAATCTGCATCCCACTCCCTTCTCTTTTGTCCTTCCTCTGTCATGTGTGTCAGGGCTTTCCTTCCCCCAACTGTCTGTGCATGTCCTTGTCACTTTGCCTTTGACCCTTAGAGAAAGGTCCTGCTAGTATCGAAACGTCAGGCCCTCTAAATTCTGTTGGTCGGGGCTGTTGAGTTTGAAAGGCTCACTCCCTCCAACTGGAGTAAAACTTACCAATATGAAGTGGTCATAATAATGTCCACTTTGAAAAATATATTCACATGAATGAGTGAAAATTCATCAGACGGAATTGGATTAAGTTATTACTAGAAATAGATTCAAACAAAAAGTTTAAATCAATTTTTAATTTAGCTGTAAAATGATATTTCATGAACTTTCTCATTCACGCCTGTACTAATCTTTCACTCCAGGGAACAGCCAAACTGACCAATCAGGTGCCAGAATGCCATTCTGTGACGTCGGCACCGACCGAGTGAATAAATAGACAGGTAACAAAATGAGAAATAAACACTAAAAAAACATGTACACAAAAAGAGACGCATTTGACAAACTTGTTCAACTGATAAACATTCTCTACATTCTTTATCTAAATCTTTACAACGAAATCAAGCAATTATTGAATGTTACAGCTCGGGGTTAACCTTCAACTTTCAAGTTCAACTTGACGGGCGAGACAACGTGTCTGCGCCCCCACTTAAATCAATCAAATCCAATTAATTACACCAAAACTCGAGAGGTTCGAAAATGAAAGGTGGTTGACTTTCATTGGCGATCATGGTGGAAAGGGAAATAATGTGTTATCCAAACCAAGTTGGTATTATGTCCGGGGGATCCATGGGATAACACACAAGTCGCATCACGGGCGATTCACAATCGTGCGCCCTCATAAAATAAAGCGCGGAATTTGTCGACCCGTACTGGACGTGACAGATTCCGCGCCTAGTGATTGGTCAAAAGTGTTGCAAACTCTTGAGGGCGCACTAACGTGAGCCAGCAAGTGGCTTACAAACAGGAGCCGTAACCAAAATGCACACGTATTATTATGGAGATTGCCTGCAACCGTCAACAAGTGGCTTCCTTAGACTCGTGTGCAAACAGAAGCCGTAGCCGATGCACCCGGACTCGAGTGGGTGGGTGAGAAACAGAAGAGACTGGACCGAGACTAAAGCTGCCCTGAGGTGACCATGGCAACCCTGTCGGTCAGAAAGCATTTTGTGCATCTCTCTGTCTTTTGTCCGTACGTGGCGATTGACTAAGTGGATACATCCCTCCACAGGCAGAAATGAGCAATAATTATCATACATTAATAGTCCGATGCCTCAGCTGATAATGTGAACACTGAATAATTACAGTAATTCAAATTCCATTCTCTACATGTTTTGTCACAAAACAATAACTATAAATCTGTGATAGAAATTATGTACATTCACAAGGCACTATGGGAATTGGTGGTATACATGTACACGTGTGAAGGCGATGATTGTGCATTAACCTCCGATTGCATTCTTTCATGACTTCGCATTGCGAGCATTTTTTTGTACAATGTTAGAATCAGACGAGCTAGTTAAATTAAATAGCGAAAATAATATGCAGACACTCATCGCGCACTAACTGTGTGACATTTTCCTCAAGACAAATCTCGGAATAAAACCTCTGAACATGTTAAGAAAACACAAACCAAATCAGTAATCATCTAAATTATAGGTCAACTACCTCTGACTCACGTTGCTATCTTTTAGGTATAGCCCTTTCTTATGTAAATTTTATGCGTCGAACTGAAAGCGAGGCTATTGGCGCTAGATTTCCACGATTATTGATGTTCCCCACTGCTTTAAAAAAACGCAGTGGCTGTTGTTACGGCAGTCGTCCGTGTGGTTCCCTGACTTGATTGTATTTCGTCAGCATTGCAGGCTGGTTGAACCAGTCTATTAGCTGATAGTCTGGTTCCAAGAGCTAAACATCCTGACAAATACTGTGAAGTCAGGGAACCACATGGACGACTGCCGTAACATGAGCCACTGCGTTTAAAAAATAATTTTGTGACATTTTCTTCAAGGAAGCCAACATTTATCTTACTCGATCTAGTCTTAGGAACAACGGCAAGGTGCCTTGAATTTACCGCCATCTTGGAAATCTAGCACCCATAGCCTCGTTTTGGGCTCAATGCATACATTGCAATACATGTATTAGGAAGGGTCTTTTACTTATTAGGCCTATGATCAAACAATACGTGTGACGGGGTTTTCCTGCACTCTTCCTTACGGTGGCACAAAAGGCACACCTTATGCCGCACCTTAATTTCACCCAAATTACCACAACCTTGTTAGGGCTAAAAAGTGTTAGGGCTATAATTATTATACACACTCCTCCTTACTGGGTAGTTATCCTTAAAGCTATTTTTGTTCACTAATTTGCAAGGGTAATGTACCGTCAACCCATCTGGCCCCAGTGTTCATACTCATCGATGAAAACAATAAAACTCTATCAGATCTGAGAAAATCGATTATGCTGCGTTTCAGAAATAAACTCTTTCTATGATTTGGTATCGGCAGAACGGCCGTGTTTACGACGCAAAACATTCGTTACTATGTACATGTACAGTTCGTGGCAGGCGACAGCCTACATAATGCATGGGGTCGGGTGTGCACAGGCACCGACACCTACTACACGGTTCGATAAAAAAAAAATCGATTGGCTAAAAAAGTTACCATACGACTAAACCGCCCCTTATGAAAATCTTGGTCTAATTGGAATACTGCGTGAAACATTGTCCATGTTCGAAGATGGGCGAGTTTCGCTTTGACAAAAGGTTGCAACATGCAAACTACAAGAATGTTGTTTTGTGACGTGCTCTGGGAAAATTCGGGCGACTGAAAGCTGTGGTTGAAAAGAAACTATTTTTCTGATTTGGGTTGGTTGATAATCGGTGTCCTTATTTTAATACTTGCTGATTGGGAACTTGAGTTTTAATCGAAAACTTGAAATGAAAAGATGTTTTGGGGTATAAATCCCAGATCTTTATTTTACGCCAAAATGTGACTTATTTTTTCAGAGAGCCCTAGGATTTAAACTGCAACCCTTTGATTAGTGTATACTACGTAGCTAGAGAGGCTTAGTGATTTTGCTAGATTAGAGCGAGAGAGAGAGAGAGAGGGGGGGGAGGAGAGAGACAGAGACAGAGAGAGGGGTGGAGAGAGGGGAGAGAGATATATAGAGAGGGGAAGGGAGAGAAAGATAGGGGAGAGAGGGGGAGAGACAGAGAGGGGAAAGAGAGGGGAGAGAGAGGGGGAGATAGATGGAGAGAGGGAGAGAGGATGAGAGAGAGATGGAGAGAGTGAGAGAAGGAGGGGGAGAGAGAGAGGGGAGGGAGAGGGAGGGTGAGAGAGATAGAGAGGGGGAGAGAGATAGAGAGGGAGAGAGAGAGAGAGAGTGAGAGAGAGCGGTGCTTTCTATAACATCACTGACTCATAATAATTAACTTCAGTTAAATTAATTAGAGATTCAAAATATGTTAATTTACAGATAATATATTTTCATCAAACTCGTATTATACATAAATTATCAACATCGATGAAAAAATATAATACAACTCTGTTGCTATGACGATGGCAGCCAGCTAGAACGACGATGCACTGCTAGAATATTTATTGCGATATCCGTCCTTGCTTGCAAAGGGATATTCGTTTTCCATCCACCATAACTCTAAAGCATTTTCTCGATTTTTCAATATTCCTTTATATTCTGTACATTATTATTATTTTAGGAATTAATTAATTTCTTACTCAGAACGCGCCCGCCATTCATGCGTGGCTACTTTCGTACCACGGCATAGGCACTCAATTCATATACAGCCTTGCCTGTAGACCAGACTGTTTGGTCGCCCGCCAACGGGCAGGGAATATACCGTCCGAAACGTTGACTTAAAGCCCCTACACAACATTGGTAAGATCGAAAAACAGAATTGTTCACAGATTTACATGAAACTTGTACAGTTTGAAGATGGTTATAGTAGAAACCTCTCACTGAAATATTTCTGCCTAAAATGTTGTATTTTGGGAGAAATTAGTAAAAGAAATAGTTTACGTCTCGCCGAGATCTAAACTATTTTTCGGAACAGTACGGCGTTGAATGCTGCATTTGCGCGAAACAAATGAAGCGGTTTTCACGATTTCCTCTAACTCGGTTGGCAGATTGAGCTGAAATTTTCACAGGTGTGCTATTTCATTCATATGTTGGATCAGACAACGTGTGGATGCTATTCTTTGACCTCGACCAATGTTGTGTATAGGGGCTTTAAAGGCCCAATTCAACACTGGGAAAGATCGGAAAACATCGATATCCACAAATTTCCTTTTCATTTACACAGTTTGTAGATGGTCATGATAGAATCCTCTTGTTGAAATCTTACGGTCTGGGTTGCTGTACCTTTCGATAAATCTTCCCTCAAGCATTGACAAATAGTTGATTACTCGCGAGTAATAAACTATTTCTTATGCTACAGGCCGGTGCGTAAACCGTGATTTTTCTACTTTCTCAGATTACCATTTGAGCTAAAACCTTCGCAGTACTGCTTTTTTGGGGGGGAATGTTTAATGGTTGAACACACAAACTGTGGCAATCTTTACCAATGTTGTACAGGGCATTTAATTCCTGCGTGAGTCCGAATATTAAAGTGTGATGTAGCCTTTAGGCAGAGACCCAGACCCCACCAGCCACAACGCGTCCCCTAGTCTCCCTATCCCTTGACCCCTTCCCCATCACAGCAGGATCATGTTGTCGTAGTCCACGTGCACCTTGATGAACATGGTGTCGTCGCGGATGTAGTCCAGGGTCTTGAGCGTGTTGAGCGGCACGAACTTCTGCGTGCCGAAGCTGGCGTTGCGGTCTCCCAGCGGCCGGCCCAGGAACGGCTTGTTCTCCTTGCACGGGTTGGGCTTGATCGTGTAGGAGATGTTGCGCCGGGCCGACGGGTCCTGGCACTGGTCGATCATGGTGAAGGTGAGCCGGTGAGAGAAGGGGAACGGCAGGAGAGCGTCGTAGTCGCCCTTGCAGATGCAGGCGAAGACGGACATGAAATGGCCCTTAGCTGCAAGCAGAAAGTGAATGGGTAGTAGGGAGTTAGAGAGACACGTAGAGAGAGAGAGAGAGGGGAAAAGAGAGAGAGAGAGATAGAGAGAGAGGGGGAGAGAGAGAGAGAGGGGGGAGAGAGAGAGAGAGAGAGAGAGAGCGAGAGAGAGAGAGGCTAGGGGAGATGGATGGAGATTGCAGGCATACAGAGAAACAGGGAGACGATGAGAGACAAGAGAGAGAGAGAGGTTGGGAGGGAAACAGAGCCGGAGAGATACAGAGAGAGGGGAGAGGGAGTGAGTCAGACAGGCAGACAGACAACCAGACCGACAAAGAAGCAGGGAGAGAGACGGGGGAGGAAATGAGAGAAACAGAGACGGAAACATACAGGGATAGACAGAGAGAGGGGAGAGGGAGTGAGTGAGACAGACGGGCATACAGACAGACAGATAGACAAAGAAGCAGGGAGAGAGACAGGGAGAGGCAATGAGAGAAACAGACGGAAACGTACAGAGATAGACAGAGAGAGGGGAGAGGGATTGAATGACCACGAGACAGACAGACAAACAAACAAACAGGCATACAGACAGACAGACAGAGAAGCAGGGTGAGAGACAGGGAGAGGCAATGAGAGAAACAGGGGGAGATGTTGAGAGACAGAGACAGAGGGGGACAGAGAAACAGAGAGATAGAGAAAGACGGATAGAACTCGTCATAAGTGATACGTCTTGCAAACGACTTGTTGACGTAAACTGATCATACCGTTTAATAGTCAGTCTGTTGTTCGATCCTGATATGATCTTTCTCAAAGGCAGAAAGGTAGTAGGGCCCCAGTAGTACAATCCATAACGTTAGGACCTCTACATTTTTTTTAGCGTGACGCAAATAATAAGTAGTGAACTGAAATGACCCAAACAAAAGGCGATTCCGAAAGGTTTTGATGAATCGATGATTGATCCTAACAGGATCCTTTCTCAAAGGCAGACAGTGACCGCCTTAGAGAAGGACCGCAAGGTCAGGCTGGGTAACTTGGGTGTTTTGGGGTGGGTTTTTTTTTATTGGGGGGATGGGTTAAGAGTGTGGTGCGTACCTTTGCCGTCCCCGTTCAGGCAGGCAGACACGGCCATCTTGTAGCCGTGGCGACTGGTCAGAAAGGGCGGGCTGAAGATGGTGACCTTCTTGTTGGTCTTGGCCTCCTGCATCCGCTCGGCGTAGCGGTCGATCTTCCAGACCAGCTGGGAGCCGTACAACATCTCCAGGTCGTGCACCTTCTGCACGCAGGTGCTGAGCGAGTCCTGACGGGGTAGGGTGCACAAAAGGGAAGAGGATGAGGGTTTGTCCTCTTCGTGTTTGGTTTGGTTTTTGGGGTTGGGTTGGGTTGGGTTGGGATGGGTTGGGTTGGGTTGGGCTGGGCTGGGTTGGGTTGGGTTGGGCTGGGTCGGGTTGGTTTGGGTTGGGCTGCATGGGATAGGTTGGGTTGGGTTGGGTTGAGTTGTGATGGGTTGGGTTGGGTTGGGTCGGGTTGGTTTGGGTTGGGCTGTATGGGATAGGTTGAGTTTGGTTGGGATAGGTTGGTTTGGGTCGCCCCGCGGGTTGGTTTGGTTGGGCTGCGTGGGATAGGTTGGGTTGGGTTGAGTTGGAATGGGTCGGGTTGGACTGGGATAGGTTGGGTCTGGTTTGTTTGGGTTGGGCTGCATGGGATGGGTTGGGTTGGGTTGAGTTGGGATGGGTTGGGTTGGGCTGGGATAGGTTGGGTAACTTGGGTTGGGTTTGGTCGGGTTGGTTTGGGTTGGGCTGCATGGGATAGGTTGGGTTGGGTTGGGTTGGGTTGGGATGGGTTGGGTTGGGCTGGTACCAGCCTACTCTCTCGTGTGTATACCTTGTGCTCCGTCAGGGTCTCATCGTGTTTGGTCAGCATGCCGCTCTGTTTCCTCATGGCTTCGCCCACGAAGGTCAGATGCTCCACCGGCTCGTCCTGCACGTGCTTCTGCATCTTCTGCCGCTCACACTGCACACCACACACGCGTACAATAGACATTTATTTGTGCAGATTAGAAGTCACAATTCGAAAAAATACAGCAAGACTCCGCGAAAGAAAACGTACAACTTAAATGTACTTGAATCTTGAAGACCAACCGGTTAGAAAGAGTGCCGAGACTTTCTTGCCGACAATGCTTATACATGTAATTCACCAGATTGCATAAGCGGTTCCTTATGCACTCTTTCCAACTTAGTCTTTGAGTGCAACCCGACTGTTTATTATTTTATCCAGATTGAAAAATTGGTAACGAAAGCTTTGACTTAACCAGGACTTGAACCCGGGACCCCTGGATTAACGTACCAGAGGTCCCGGGTTTAAGTCCCGGTCCAGTCAAAGTTTCCTTTGCCATTTTTTAACATTTGTCCAAACGTTCCCAGTCAGTTTTTCCTTTGTTTGAATGATTTCATCCGTTAGACTAACACATCTTTACACATCGAAAGAAACAAACAAAAACTGTCAGAAAAGATATAACTGCTTGTGAAACTTTCACCAGTACATGTGTTCAGTGTGTCGACGAAATACCACATAATATTTTGGTTACTAAAATATCAGTGGTCACTCTTCGAAAATTATATCAAGACTCTATACGAAGAAAACCTGTCCGAAAAATACCTTAAAATCACTGTTTATCAAACTTGCAAACTGTAAGAATGGATATATAGGTCTACCAGTATCGACGCACTTCGAAGTAGGGCTATTTCGTACGAGAAATGCGTCGGAAAATATTTGAAGACACAGAATAGAAGTCATTCATATCAACGATCAAGATTTGGACAGAAAACTATACGTGCTATACGAGCTATACGTGCATCAATAGAAATCCATACGATCTTGATGGAAATTCAAGGGGGGGGGGTTACCTTAAAGTCGCAGCCCATTTCACCGAAGGGGCAGTTGATCTTCGCCTTGGGACATTCGTTGTCCGTGTGATCCTTGACCTGAAAAAGTGCACATTGGTACCGGTATTATACATGTAAATGCCCT
Source organism: Luidia sarsii (assembly GCA_949987565.1). Classification (NCBI taxonomy): domain Eukaryota; kingdom Metazoa; phylum Echinodermata; class Asteroidea; order Paxillosida; family Luidiidae; genus Luidia; species Luidia sarsii. Next base: position 14,365,845 of record OX465105.1, read on the forward strand.
TATTGTATGAAACTATAGGCCTATACCAGAAAAAAGCAAGGTATATATGAAATCGCCGTAGATTATCTCGTTAAGACTCATAGTTCACGCTATTAAATTGCACCAAGAGTATACGATCGTTTCCGGGCCGTATAATTATAATTAAAAAACTTTTCTTTTGCCGCTAAAAAACACCTCTGATAGGCACCAACAGTCTGACATTTTGAAGCCGTGACGCCATTATTTTCAGAGCCAGAGGAGTGAGAAGGTCGACTGACAATCTGACAAACATAATTATAATTTTCCTCGGTGAGAATGCAATTCACTGATATGGGGTTTGTCCTAATAACCGACGTGTAATTCGCACTGCATGCTCAATGCATTTTATCGATTGCTTTAATTTGTTATTGCTGTTATTGTCGTTACCACTGTCATCGTCGTTGCCGATAAAGTGACCGTTGTCGTTGTCATTATCGTCATTGTCGTTATCGATATTGTCGTTGTCATTATCGATATTGTCGTTGTCGTAATCAATATTGTCTGTCATTATCGACATTGTCGTTGTCATTCGATTTTCGTCATTGTCATTGCCATCAGTATTGTCACTGCCAATGCCATCAATATTGTCATAGTCGTTGCCAAATGCTATCAAAATTGCCATGTCATGGCATTTGTCGTTTTCTTGCATTGCCATTGCCGCTATTGTCGTCGTTAATTGTCATCACCGTCAACACTGTCGTTGCCGTTGTCACCATCTCTGTCACTGTCGTTACCGTTGTCACCATCTCTGTCACTGTGCTGTCATAGTAAATGAGTATACCCACATCCTCCCGCGGGATGTCGGTCAGCTTGCAGCCGTTGGGGCAGGGCACGGGGAACTTGACGCAGGCGTTCATGTGGGCGATCTCGTCCTTGTAGAAGATCTTCTTGTCGCAGAACTCGCAGACGACCATGCGCTTGGTGCAGTCGTCGTTGACGTGCGCCTCCAGGAAGCGCTTCTCGAAGTGCGCTCCGCAGGCGTTGGGGCAGTCCACCTCGTTGTAGTTGCAGTCGGTGAAGTGGGTCTGGCCACCGGGAGGGACGGGGGAGGGGAGAAGAGAAGAAAACAATCAAAGAAAGTTAGAGGAGAATATCAGAGGGCCCGCCGTCGATTTCAGCAAACGCACCGTACCTTGCGATCCATCGCAAGACGATGAGCGAAGCAGAGAAACCATACGGCGTATATCATCACAACTTACGATGGGTCATCAATTATTGTAAGATGAGTTACTATGCATCATGTGAAACCAGCCCTGAAGTTTAATCATAACGCCGGTCGGGACTAGTGTACTCTGGCCACGCGGAATTCGGCACCACACTGTCTCGACCAGTGCTGTAGTTGAGGCCACAACCTCCGTGGCTTGGCCAATGCCGAGGCCACTACCTCCGTGGCTTGGCCAATGCCGAGGCCACAACCTCCGTGGCTACTTGGCCAGTGCCGAGGCCACTACCTCCGTGGCTTGGCCAATGCCGAGGCCACTACCTCCGTGGCTTGGCCAATGCCGAGGCCACTACCTCCGTGGCTTGGCCAATGCCGAGGCCACTACCTCCGTGGCTACTTGGCCAGTGCCGAGGCCACTACCTCCGTGGCTTGGCCAATGCCGAGGCCACAACCTCCGTGGCTACTTGGCCAGTGCCGAGGCCACTACCTCCGTGGCTTGGCCAATGCCAAGACCACTACCTCCGCGACCGAGGCCAGGAAATGATATTACTTGTACACGTACCCTAACGAGAAAGTAGATTAATCACTCAGAACTTGTAGCCTTGTTCATAGGCGGTCTCTCCGATCCGATTCCGGGCAGAGATCCAGGCCAAATGCACGCAAACCACGACTCAATTACGGCTCTACCAAGACGGGTCCAATTCAAGCTGTAGACGGCACGCAGACCGAGCCGATGCCTCAGATACCAGTCTGTGTATACGTACACGAGCGTGTACACGTAGCCGTCCAGGTCGCCCTTAAGGAGCAAGACAGTCTTGTCGGGTCTGTAATCGACTAATTCTGAGATGTGTTTCATTGAATTTTCCTGCACTTTTGGACGAAAATGAGCGATATGCGGTTATGCAGCTGTCATGAATATTGATGAATTTTCCGCAGCCAATCACAAGACTCGGAATAGTTATGCGGTTACACTGCGCAGCCGTGTACTTTACGCGTTGAACTCCCCCACACACGTAGGTACCCACGGTAAGGGAATCTTGCATAATTAATATATATTATAATTATCATACACCAGTAAATATTTTATCAAACATGACCCCGTACATGTCACGCATCGTCACCAATAGTGCCAAGTTTCCGTATAGCGGCATACTCATCATTAAAGTAATGGCATATCAGATATCACTCGCATGCACGGTATCAAATTGCGCCATTTTACGGTATTTCTGAAGGCAGGATTTTTATTTCTAAATACTTCGCCAACGACTTGATCAAGGCTATACTCAAAACCGGTTCAAGGCTCTGATTTGGGCCAGAGTTTGTGAGAGTGAAACATGAACAAAATGGGAAGGCATTATTTTGTGTGTCGGCTTATGTGTATTTGCGACGCAGAGTCCATGGGGATGGGCAACTGCTCAACTGACTTAACTAACACAAATTACTAGCGAGCAGAGCATAACGAACTATGCGTGGGTTGAATTAGTAGTTTCACCACGCGTGAGTCACGCGTCACGCCACTTCGGTTCAACTTCAAGACAACCCAACCCGTGCTATCTGACTCCACGAGCGACTAGACACAAGTATACTTTTCGTGGCACGGTTTCTCCTGCAATAATTATTACATTATTAACGCGCTGAGTCGATCGTGCCTGCTATCACGTGGTGCACATGTTTTATTTGTTGGTGTAGCAGGTTGAAGGCCCCCGAAAATACATACAAGCCACGCCCCCCACACAGAAAAGGGTGCGTGGTAATTTTATGCTATTTTTTTTTAGTGCAACTGACAATTTAAAAAAAGGATAAAATGCTGCCGAGTTTTGAGTCCTCGTCACGACAGGTTTTTTTTTTCTCAGGACGCAGTCACTAACTGATGACTTTTATTATAGGCCTAATTATCGGCGTGCTTGTACTGCCATGCCCTGCCCTGCCCTGCCCTGTCCTGCCCTGTCCTGCCCTGCCCTGCCCTGCCCTGCCCTGCCCCGTCCAAATCTGTTGTTTTCAAGCAAAGCGCCTGTCCTTCACGACCGCCAATTCGCACGAATACCAGACTTAAACTGACTGACTGAAGATGCAAATCTGAAACATTAAACAGCCTCCTTAACATTTTGAACGAGGAGGACGAGGTAGAGTGCACGGGAAGTGTGGGATATATACGTTGGTGGTGGTATTCATGTCCGTACCTTGTTGTCGGTCAGCACACCAGTCCAGCCACATCCCCGCCCGTGGTTTGGACACTTCACCTCCAAGTTGCCGATCTCGCGACCAAAGGCAGTGTCCACGTACACCTGCATGTTTGAGAGAGAAACATAATTTTTGGTGAAAAGTGTCACACACAAAAAGGATGTTGCAACCAGGGGGCAGAATTTCATAGAGCCGCTTCAGCGCCAAAATTTGGCTTATAAGCACAGAATGTCATAGGATTCATAGGATCACTTTGCCAACCCAAACTTCACTATTGTTTCAAAGTAAAGAAGAGTGGAATGCAAGTCAAAATCAATTGACATCATATCACATTACTCACAAAAGAGGGAATTTTACATGGTGTCACCGCAAACCTATTACTCCTGAAAAATTCATGGTTTCGCCCATAAGCTGCATCACAAACAGGCATACGTGACCCGGCACAGCATAATGAAGAATAACCCCCACTTTTGAGATTTTGAGATTTTCTAATGATGTGAAAGAGTAAACCAATAGCTTTCAAATGATATCAAAATTATTTCCGTGTGAACTTTGTTGTAAATAGTACAAGGGGACTTCGCTCGTTCATTTGGTACCAGACACAATATAGCAGCGCCAACTCCTCGACAGCGGCCATTCAAAAAGGCAGGAACTTTCATGAAAGGCAGGAACTTTCATTTCATTTTCATGAAAACAGTACACAAACACTCCCCCGAAATCCTCGTTTTTTCAACATTTAGAGATGGATTTCGGAAAAATCCTTTGGACATGATGTTCTCCAATATATTAACTTGCCGAAAATGCCACCAAAAAAAAGAAGACTTTTTATCGAATTGAGAAGAAACTTTGACTTCAGGCGTTGTTTACTCGAAAAGTGTTTTGGTGGGATATTCCTCATGTCGCTGTGCCGGGTCACATATTATATCAGTGGACTGAAATCATTCCTCTCTCTCGGGGGGAGCGGCGTCACTTACGGCGTCTCTGGAGACGGGCGACTGATCCAGGGGACATCGTGGCTCCACTCTGTAGACATAGACAGAAATAGAGGAAAGGTTGTTAAAGATGATCAGAAATTCATTTGTCAAAAGTCTTGCACACGGCCTTTTGAGAGAGATATAGGGACTACTAAAAAATGAAGTAAATAGTAAGTAAATACACACAAAAACTGTTGCACCGACGACTAAAATGACCTGCAATATATAAATCACAGAAGTTAGAGGGCCTGACGTTTCGATCCTAGCAGGACCTTTCTTTGCCTTTGAGAATGGTCCTGCTTGGATAGAAACATCAGGCCCTCTAACTTTTGAGATCTACTAAACAAAACGGTAGAGGTTTTGAGGTTTTATGAGTGATTTTGACCCATGCAATGCAACAGGTGGCTTGTATTGCCAAGCAACAGTTTGAAAAAAAAAGGCAAAGAACCCTTTTTGACTGGACCGGGATTTGAACCCGAGAGCTCTGGATTAACGTACCAGCGCTCTTCCCATCCAAAGCCATCCAGCCCTTAGATGGTGGCCTCCCAAAACAATAACCAAAGAATGTTATTATAGTCGATATTGTGGCCTACGTTGATGAGGGTAACTATAATATATGTTGTTGGTTTAATATTTCCGACGATTTTGTTTTATTGCGTCATGACGAAAATGGTTCCAAAAAAAGTTCCAAGCAGTTTATAATATATCCATTGCACGGGCAGGCTAATGCATCGCCTCTATCTCCCAATGCGCGCGAATCGGTTTGCAACGGCTCAGAAAAAACCCCAACCTTCCTAATCGCATTCGCTATTGGCGCGCGCAAAAAACAACACCGCCTTCACAAAGCTGGTCATTTTAATACTGACGCATTGTTGAGCACTGCCGCACTTGCTGCCTGCGATAGCTGCTTTTTGCTTTAACTACTGCTCAGCCTGTAACCTCTTCAGCACAATAACTTATTTATCCTTCTCCTTCAGACAGCAATTGATGGAAATTAGATGCACGCATGACGTGTCATCTGTACTATTGTACGGGTACACTGCAAAGGTTATTTATGGGGTTTTTTAAGTGGTTTAATATTGTGTTTTGTTATACTGTACAGCGCTCTGAAACTGTGTTATTAGTGCTTTATAAATTCAATTAAGTTGAGTTTAGTTAAGTTAGCCAAATAGCTAACTATTTCCAACACGTTCAGTGATGGTGGTCTAGAAATCAACTGTATAGGTATCATTATATCAGTTAATGAAAACGCCTATAAGTATATATGTATACTTTTTTTCAGCCACATTTCTGATGTCGTGTTGTCGGTTAGCCCCGGTCAAAATCAGTTTTGTTTCAAAACCACCAGACATGTACAAAGCATGGGCTTATACGAGGTGTGCCAATCATAAGAAGCCTATACTTACAGAATAAATCTACATTATTATAATTATTGTCTGTCTGTGCAAAGCATTGGTACGGGGGTCATACAAGCCAGCCATGCTAGATTGAGTACAATTACGATATGGGCTCGCTCTACAAAGCATGTTTATGAAGGCAAATGGAAATCGGCACCCTCCATAATAAAGCCATGTTATCAAAATAATACATCGTAGCAGTGTAGAAAACTCGTAACAGGCATTTACATTAAAAACAGACATTATGGTGTTTTTTTTTAAAGTGATATACAAAAATGTTGCAAACTGCTTACTGACTAAAATTACCAAAATGCAAATCTCAAAATTTAGTTTTTGATCTTTCCCCCTCTTCTCACTAATCCCTACCCTACTCCATGCCTTTCCCTTTGATCTCATCCTACCAGCTTTCCTCTTTGTCCTTTGTTTCTCATCCGTGTCCTATTCACTCTCTTCCCCCTTCCTTCGTGTTCCGTCTGTTTTGTCCTTGTCACTCTGCCTTTGAAAAGGGTCCTGCTAGGATCGAAACGTCAGGCCCACTAAATTTTGTGGTTTTTTTTTATTGAATTGAAAAAGCTGCATCCACTTTGTGTGATCCTCGAGCTTCTAGCTAGCCAGGCTTACAACAATCTCAATGAAAGCGGGCGTGTGATCCAAGGAGATATACGGCAGTTAATGGTTGAATTGCTTCTGACTGCATGGCGCCCCCACCACGGCAAAGAATAGTTGACTCTTTTGGAAGGCCACCATCTAAAGCCGTATATGGATACCTCAGATGAAGAGAACGCTGGTATGCAAAACCAGAGGTCTCGGGTTCAAATCACGATCCAGTCAATGTATTCTTCGCCATTTTGTTGTAAATTTTAAAATTTAGTGGGCCTGACGTTTCGATCCTAGCAGGACCTTTCTCAAAGGCAGATGTTGTAAATTTGTTCAAAAATATCCCAGTAAGATTTGTAAATTTGAAGTAACTGGTTTTTTTAATTTCTAGAAGAAAAACTATGGGGATGGCTCCTTGTATGTACTTTACCATCAAAGTATTTTGATAGAGGAGAAAGGTTGACGGGGATCGAAGGAGAGAGGCATAGAGAGATGGAGAGAGACATGGAGGGAGATAGGTAGAAAGAGGGGATAGAAAGAAAGGAGAGAGGTGGTGGAGAGATAAAGAGAGAGATGGAGAGAGAAATGGATAAAGGTTGAGGGAGAGAGGTGGAGAGAGACAGGGAGAGAGATAGGGCAGAGAGAGGAGAGAGAAGGGAGAGAGGGGAAAGAGAGAAGGGAAAGAGAGGGGATAGAGAGAAGGGAGAGAGGTGGAGAGATAAAGAGAAAGAGAGATGGAGAGAGAAGTGGATAAAGGTTGAGGGAGAAACGTGGAGGGAGACAGGGAGAGAGAGAGAGGAGAGAGAGAGAAGGGAGAGAGGGGATATAGAGAAGAGAAAGAGGTGGAGAGATAAAGAGAGAGAGAGATGGAGAGAGAAGTGGATAAAGGTTGAGGGAGAGAGGTGGAGAGAGGGAGAGAGAGGAGAGAGTAGGGAGAGAGGGGACAGAGAGAATGGAGAGAGGTTGAGGGATAAAGAGAGAGAGATGGAGAGAGAAGTGGATAAAGGTTGAGGGAGAGAGGTGGAGAGAGACAGGGAGATAGATAGGGAGATAGAGAGGAGAGAGGGGATATAGAGAAGGGACTGAGAGGTGGAGACTAAGGTAGAAAAACATGGAGATAGAGATGGAGAGAGGGAATGAAATAATGAGCAGAGAGACAGACAGAGGGATAGAGATAGGTACAGACAGACAGGCAGACAGACAGACAGAGAAAGAGCAGCCCCCAATTGGTCAGACAGATAGCATGCAGCCAGTATTATAATAGAGATGAGCCTATTAGGCGTGACCTCGGCCTTAACGAACCACAGATTATTCTGGCACAACGCCAGTTGGGCGCCCAGCGGCGCGGCACGCGTGCCGACAGCCGTGGGTTCGTGCCCGGTATAAATGGGCCCAGACGGCGTTCCCCTGGCCTTGTAAGATCGGAGGGCGAGGGAGGGAGAGGGAGGAGGGAGAGGGAGGGACAGGGAGAGGGAGGAGGGAGAGGGGGAGGGCGAGGGAGGAGGGACAGGGACGGACAGGGAGAGGGAGGAGGGAGAGGGGGAGGGCGAGGGAGGGGGAGAGGGAGAGGGAGAGGGAGAGGGAGAGGGAGAGGGGGAGGGAAATGGGGGAGGGAGAGGGAGAAGGTAAATGGGGGAGGGAGAGGGAGGAGGGAAATGGGAGAGGGAGGAGGGAGAGGGGGAGGGAGAGGGAGGAGGGAGAGGGAGAGGGACGAGGGAGAGGGAGGAGGGAGAGGGAGGAGGGAAATGGGGAGGGAGATGGGGAGGGAGAGGGAGGAGGGAAATGGGGGAGGGAGAGGGAGGAGGGAGATGGGGAGGGAGAGGGAGGAGGGAAATGGGGGAGGGAGAGGGAGGAGGGAGAGGGGATGGAGAGGGAGGAGGGAAATGGGGGAGGGAAAGGAAGGAGGGAGAGGGGAGGGAGAGGGAGAGGGAGAGGGGAGGGAGGAGGAAATGGGGGAGGGAGAGGAAGGAGGGAGAGGGAGAGGGAGGAGGGAAATGGGGAGGGAGAGGGAGGAGGGCGAGGGGGAGGGAGAGGGAAGAGGGCGAGGGAGAGGGAGAGGGAGAGGGAGGCGGCAGTGGGGGAGGCTATACAGTCGGTATAAACACGCCGTGCAGTCGTCATGTTTTATTCACTGCAACTATCGGCATTCACGTCTTGTTTGTTTGTTTGCGAAAACCGACGCTCGCTCGAGTGCAAGGGAGCATTCGATCTTTGGAAGAAAACAAAAACCCGATCGCCTGACCAGAAGTGTTCGACTTGCGATGTTTGAAGCGCAGTTGTCTTGTCTTTTTCTCTGATGTTTCACGATCGATTTCCTTTCCTGTGCCCTAAAAGATTGATTTCGATTTTTGTGCTCGGTTAATAAATAAAATTTTGCTTTCTTTGTGAATCATCCGCGCGTGCACCAATGAAAGCAATCGGGGTATCAAATTTATTTTCATTCTTCTTATTGAAAGATTTTCCCCGAACCTAATACAGCGTGGGTTGGCCTGACAGAGAGAAAAGAGGTGGAGGAAGCCGGATAGGGAGAGGGCAGGGAGGAAAGGAAAAAGAGAGAGAGAGAGGGGTTGAGTGAGACAGAGAGAGGGAGGGTGGAGAGAGGAGAGAGAGAGGGGGAGAGGGGGAGAGAGAGAGGGTGAGAGGGAGAGAGAGATAGAGAGGGTGAAAGAGAGGGGGTGAGAGAGAGAGATAGGAGAGAGATAGGAGAGAGAGAGAGATAGGGAGAGAGAGGGGAGAGAGGGAGAGAGAGAGAGAGGGTGAGAAAGATGGGGAGGGAGAGAGATAGGTTGAGAGAGACGGAGAGGGGGAGAGAGA
>OX465105.1:14375187-14430187 GCA_949987565.1 Luidia sarsii
CCGAAAAATAGTTTAGATCTCGGTGAGACGTAAACTAGTTCTTTTACTCATTTCTCCCAAAATACAACATTTTAGGCAGAAAAATGTAAATGAGAGGTTTCTACTGTAACCATTTTCAAACTGTATAAGTTTCATGTAAATCTGTAAACATTTCTGTTTTTCGATCTTACCAATGTTGTGTAGGGTTTTAAAAACATTGGTTAACGTCAAAAGATTGCCACATTCTGCGTGTTAAACCATTAGACATTCCAAAAAAGTAATACTGCGAATGTTCAGCTGAAATGATAATCTGAAAGAGTAAACAAATGCGAAAAACCATTACGATTTACGCACTATTCTCAAGCTTAAGAAATAAATAGTTTAAGAATTAAACTATTTCGTAGATGTTTGAGTGAATATTTCTCGAAAAGTACAATATCCCAAACCGTAAGATTTCAACATGAGGATTCTATCATCTACAAACTGTGCAAATTAGAAGGACATTTGTGGGCATCGATGTTTTCCAATCTTCCCAATGTGGTAACGGGCATTTTAAGCACACAAAAATACATTGCCAAATCAAACTTCACTTTTTGTATCATGCCAAGCACAGAATAGCGGATTACAAGTCAAAAGCAATTGACATCACATCGCAATGTGCTTTGTGATGCTAATTATTTACCCGAGGAAGATGGTTCAGTGCTTTGCAGATTGCCATGCTTGTGACATTTGACCGAGACCTCGTCGTTATGAGACCGTCCAAGGTTACAGGCAGATATATAGCCAGTGAAGGCGAACTGATGAGATGAGATGAAAGAGGAGAGAGGGAGGGGGCGGGGGGGACGGGGGGGGAGGGGGATAAGGGAGAGAATCCAGGCAGCGATCGCACCGTTGCCACATCTCATTGTACACACGCAATTAATGAGCAGCCGCCTAGCTGTCAGAACGTGTGCAGACACATGAAATTATATATTTTGGAGCGCAAAGCATTGTCCGCGGGCCGCGTAATTTTGTTTTTTCGTAGGAGGGTTAGGGGCAATTTCATTAAAAAAACATAAATGGGCGTGTCGAAAAAAAGAAGAAGATTACGACATACCCATGTATGACAATTGCCCCTAGCCCTCCTACGAAAAAAAAATAACGCCGACGGGCCTTCGCGACAACGGCCCGTTAGGGGAAAGCCTTGTTGCCGTTTTGTGATTGGTCAATTTCGGAGTGGGTTGTTCGTGTTTGATATCTCCAGTGCGGCACGGCCGTGGCCGCACTGGATCGTCTAATCCTATCCGCTTGTAAGCTAACTACCACCAAGCGCCCAAGCGTCTCGTTAAATTATTATTGCTGATATTACAAAACAAAATTGGCCTACAAAACCAATGGGAGGTCTTCCAAAAGTATATCGTGGACGTCCTAGTAGTCCCTCTCAGTTTGAAAACGGGGCGTATACCAACGGTATGTAGTGTGTACTGCACGGTATCATGCATTTATATGGGTGCCCCGGCCTTGTGTGCGAGCCCTATAAGGCTATATTCACACCTATTATACAATAATACGGCTCTTCGATGAAGGGCCTAACAAGGTGCGTAGTTGTCATTGCGTTATGATTGAGAGTTCCACAGTCACTCTCTTCATCATCAGCGCTTCAAAGGTGAAAGGACACCCCTGGTGGTATGATGAACTCATAATTCGGCGAAAATTCATTCGGGGAATTGTCTAAATCTCTTTTTTGGTCTATATACTCGTTCATGTATTTTACCAAAACTGCATTAGCTTAATTTCACACAGCAAATGGCGTGGTTGCTTTCGTCTTTTGTTCTGCTTAATTAAAATCCTATCACTAATATTTCATTGAAACGACCTACATTTTTAGTGAATCACCAATTACCTCCTCTAATAGATACACTATTATTCTACATGATAAGACAATATTTTGATCCATATTTTCACTCCTATTTATCATTTCTGAGCCAAAAAAAAGAGTTATCACCCACTGCAGGTTCTTTTCAGAACCATAACTCTTCTTTAAGAGGCCTTATACATGGTGTCACCGCAAACCCTCCCACATCATTTCTAAGCATTTGAACTCATTTTCCTTGTCATTTTTTTAAGACACTCCAAACTGAAGCTGGTAAATTTTGAGGGCCCGACGTTTCGATCCTAGCAGGAACTTTTTTCAAAGGCAGGATTGAAACGTCAGGCCTCCCTTATTAGAGACTTTTATTTTGGACAATGAAAGTCAGTAAGTGGTTTTAAAACTATTTCTACTACACTTAACTGGATTAATAATATATTACAAATCCTATAATCATCTAATGCAAAGTCAATAATAATCTATTGCAAAGCCCATCATAATCTGTTGCAAAGTCTACAATAATCTATTGCAAAGCCTATACTAAGCTATTGCAAACCTATAATGATCTATTGCAAAGTCTTTAATAATCTATTGTAAAGCCTATGATAATCTATTGCAGAGTCAATAATAATCTATTGCAAAGCCCATCATAATCTATTGCAAAGTCTATAATAATCTATTGCAAAGCCTATAATAATCTATTGCAAAGTCTATAATAATCTATTGCAAAGCCTATGATAATCTATTGCAAGGCATATAATAATCTATTGCAAAGTCTATAATAATCTATTGCAAAGCCTATAATAATCTATTGCAAAGCCTAATAATAATCTATTGTAAAGCCTAGAATAATCTATTGTAAAGCCTATTATAATCTATTGCAAAGCCTATGATAATCTATTGCAAAGCCTATGATAATCTATTGCAAAGCCTAATAATAATCTATTGCAAAGCCTATGATAATCTATTGCAAAGCCTAATAATAATCTATTGCAAAGCCTGTGATAATCTATTGCAAAGCCTATAACAATATATTGCAAAGCCTATGAAAATCTATTGTAAAGCCTATGATAATCTATTGCAAAGCCTATAATAATATATTGCAAAGCCTATAATAATCTATTGCAAAGCCTATGATAATCTATTGCAAAGCCTATGAAAATCTACTGCAAAGCCTAATAACAATCTATTTCAAACTCTTTAATAATCTATTGCGAGAACATGGTGCCATTCAAGTTTATTTATTGATCTATTTATCAAGAATAATAGAAAATAGCCAAACAAATTGACTGGACCTGGAATTAAACCCGAGACGTCTGGTTTTGCGTACCAGCACTCTTTTCATCCGAGCTATCCAGCCCTTAGATGGTGGCCTTCCCAAATAGTCAACTAGTCTTTGTCGGGGTAGTGGCGTCAGGCAGACGCAATTAACTGTCATATAAATCTCCAGGCATAGGATCGCGCCTCGGAATGAATTAATTTTTGTCCCTAGTAATTTTTACTATTGTCATGATTACAATTTCAAAAAGCTTTCGTTTTTCATCACACGTTTATTAAAGCATACACCCTTGACCCATGGCTAATATTTCACCCCTCCAAACATCCATCTTCTAATTTTCACAAGCGTTTTAATCGCGCAACTGTAAGCGGAACTGAAAGCTTACCTCACGGGCAGAAAAAAAAACCGAAGAACACTAAGTAGGCATATTTAAAGCCCCTATATACAACATTGGTCGAGGTTAAAGACGTTGTCTGATCCAACCGAGTCTCTAGAAAATCGTGAAAACCGTTTCATTTGTTTCGCGAAAATGCAGCATTCAACGCCGTAGTGTTCCAAAAAATAGTTTAGGTCTCGCTATAGCCATATTCAAACTGTCAAAAGTTTCATGTAAATATCTGAACATGTCTGTTTTTCGATCTTACCAATGTTGTGTAGGGGCTTTAAAGTGTTATGTGTGGATACAAATATAATATTCTATTTGGAAAATTGACCTGTCGAACCTTTATTTCAAAAAAAAAACAAAGGAAAAACTGACTGGGAACTTTTGAGCAAATTGAAAAAAATGGCCAAGTGAAATTTGACTGGTAGGGGAGTTGAACCCGAGACTTCTGGTTTTGCGTACCAGCTGTCTGAGTTCAGACGGTAAGGTCACTGGTACGCAAAACCAAAAGTCTCGGGTTCAAATCCCGCTCCAGAGGGCCTGACTCCATAGGTCCTGCTAGGATCGAAACGCCAGGCCCTCTAATTTTTGAGATTTGTGTATTGCAGGTCATTAATTTTGTGTCCGTGAGCAGTTTGCAACAGTTTTGGTATTAAAATCTTTTAGTATTTTACTCTAAAAAAAAAAAAACTGAGATAAAAGGTGCTGAGTTTTAAGTTATCTTCATGGGAGATGCATGTGCCCCACTGCTTATTACGTCGAGCAGGGCAAACCCTCATTGAAAATGTTGGCTATTAAAATGGCCCAAACACTGTTGTTGTTTTTTAACAGTGCAGATGAGCGGAATCAAAGAGATGAGGTGAAAGGTGAAGAAAACGAGAAAACAGAAACTAAGGAGTATCATATCCACCACATCTACGGCATCCGTTCGAGGTATCGTGTGCACGGAATGGGAATGGCGGGAGACATATTGGGAAAGGTGAGCTTTTCTTGAGGACGGGGGGGTCTTTCGGTCCGCGGTGGTGAGCCACGGCGAGATGACCATACTACATCGATCAATACTCCCTGACCTTCGGCGGAGGATTTAATACAAGAATTCCTTTTCAGAGCCACTCAGGTAATCCGACATCGCTTATTAGACTTCTTCAAAGTGGATTACGTGTACTGCAGAAAAGGCAACTTTCATCCAACAATTTTACCGATGAAACTCAAATGGTAACATAAAAGGTCGACAAAAGCCAAACTGTGGGATAATGTTGGTCCAAATCAATCACAAGCAGATTTTTTTCGATAAAGTTTACCACGTTCTGCCACGTAAGTTTGAGGCACACCGTTGTGACAAAAGGATCCAATATGGCGGCGCTTGCCACAAGACAACAAAAATCAATGACGCAGTTTGGGAAAGGGTAACTCGATTTTCGACGAGTGACGTATTCGGTGAATTCCATGTGATTTCTTATTTTTCTTTGATTTCAGGAAGAGCAAATTCTGTACTTTTGTTGTCGTTGTTGACATGTAGACAAATCTTAGGGTTGGTCTTGAAGCATCTGTTTCGTTCCGTAGATGTTTTGATTCAGATTTGGCATTCCCGCTGTTATGGGCGCTTCTGGTGCTGGTGCTGTTGCTGTTTGTACTTCTAGTGGTAGTGCTGGGGATATCTGTGCTGTTGAGGATGGTAGTTTTGCTAGCATTGTCTCTGCTTTTGCTGATAATATTGGTAGTGTTTGTGGTGGTGGTGTAGCTGCTGGTACTGTTTGTTGGTGATACAGCTACATTTACCGGTGCTGCTACTGCTGCTGTTGTTGTTATTGTTGTTGTAGTTATAGTTGTAGTTGTAGTTGTAGTTGTAGTTGTAGTAGTTGTTGTTGTTGTTGTTGTTGTTGTTGTTGTTGTTGTTGTTGTTGTTGTTGTTGTTGTTGTTGTTGTTGTGGTTGTTGTTGTTGTTTTTGTTGTTGTTGTTGTTGTTGTGGTTGTTGTGGTTGTTGTGGTTGTTGTGGTTGTTGTGGTTGTTGTTGTTGTTGTTGTTGTTGTTGTTGTTGTTGTTGTTGTTGTTGTTGTTGTTGTTGTTGTAGTAGTATGCCTAATGGTAATGCTGGGGATATTAACCACGCTGGTGCTATAGTTGTGTTGCTGTTAGCATATTATTTCTGCTGTGGCTGATATTGGAGGTGGTGGTGGTGGTGCTGCTGCTACTGCTGGTTGTTCACTGTTGCAGGTGCTGCGGTTACATTTGTTGCTGCTGCTGTTGTTGCTGCTGCTGTTGTGTCGGTTGGAGGTGGTGGCTATAATTATGTTGGCAATGTAAACAAAATACCGCTGCGTGCTGCTGCAGACGTTGTTGCTGCCGCTGCGTGCCGCCCTGATCACTTACCTGAGGAGGCTGGGCAAGCAGGAGGTGCAGCAGCGGTGGCCGCACTCCTCGAACTGCACCGGGTAGCGGAGCACCTGCTGGCAGTAGACGCACTCGTACTTGGTGTCCAGCGGCTCGTAGAAGACCACCTCGGTGTCGCCCATCTTCAGGTTGCGCTCGGAGCCGCCGCCCTCGCTGCTGTTGCTGGAGCGGAGGGAGGTGGCCGAGCCGCTGCGGCGCGGCGGCGCCTTCACGCCCTTCAGGGACTCCGTGTCCGAACCGTTGGTCGGCTCCGGCATGGCGGCGGTCTCGGAGACGATTTCCTCGGAGGGGGAGATCGAGGAAGTGGGCCGGGGATGCAGAGACGGAGAAGGTGACCAAGGGCCGAGGCTTGAACTTAGAGTGCGGGTTGCTCTCGTTTGACGGAGACAGTGCCCTCCTTACAAACAAAAAGCACCGAACTCTTCTTCAGTACTGGCGAAGAACAGTATAGTTGGTAAGGAATCCGGGAAGGGGTTGCAAATCAAGTTGATTTGCCACCGGTGAAATGACAAATCACTTTTAGAGTTGCGTTCGGTCCACCTTCTTTGTATGCTCTGGCGAAAGGTATCGACTATTATCAAGAGGGGAGATCTTTCCCAGAGCGGCCTGCTCGACTATTATAAGCTCGGATCGATGGAGTAACGGTACTGTCGAGTTTGGGCGATCGATAGTTCCCAATGCAGTGTATCTAGCAACTGCTCTCTGTTGTGAACTTCGTATAGATCCGTGATAGCCGTGTGTGTGGGTGTGTACGTGTGTGCGTACCTACGTAGAGCAACAGGCTGTGCGAGGCTCTGGCGTTCACGCGAAATTGACAGCGGCACACCACGCAGAGGATGATGACTGATGAGCTGAGCCAGTGGCTATGCTCAATTCCCCGCGCGCTGATGGGTCCTTTCTACGGAGCCCCTAAACTGCCCTAACTGAATCCGTCTTTGTCAAGGGGAGGGGGTATGTTATTTCCGCTACCCTTTTTTGGTTCGAGCTTCACACAAAAATGGCTTTGACCCTGGAAACTTCAGTGATGTGATCAGCGTCTTTTCTATCTTTTCTTGGAAGATCACATAACGATTTATGCTTAATTCGATGGTATAAGGGACCTTTTTTACCATGATTTTCGCATGGCAACATTTTAATATGAAATGTCCACACTGAGCTAATGGTTTTATGACTGAACAACAGAACAGAAAGGTGGTTGTTCTCTTGTCGAGTAGGGATCCCCTTAACTAGAATTAATTGATAATTATAAACATTTTTAGTGAAAAACAAATGAAAAACACTTCATCGTTATTTTTAAGTTCTACCTATAACACACTTGGAAGAAGCCAATTTTACCAATCGGCTAGGCCTAATAATGATTAAGTATGGAATAAACCCAGTATTAAAGAAGATTAATCTGAAACTTCTCTCTAAACTTCTCTCTTTGATCTTTCCCCCCTTCTCACTAATCCCTACCCTACTCCTTGCCCTTCCCTTTGATCTCTCCCTACCAGCTTTACTCTTTGTCCTTTGTTTCTCATCCGTGTCCTATTCACTCTCTTCCCCCTTCCTTCGTGTATATGTATCAGTTTTGTCCTTGTCACTCTGCCTTTGAGAAAGGTCCTGCTAGGATCGAAACGTCAGGCCCACTAATTTTTTTGAGAATTTTAGTCAATAAGCATGCAGTTTGCAACATTTTTGTATATCACTTCAGTATTACAGAAGATTAATCTGAGCTATTAAGCCTATAATTTGATGGTAAATTAGTTTTAAATAATAGAAGGTTCCTGAACATAGAGGGATTCACACACACACACAAAAGACTCGTGGCAACAAGAGCTAGTACCCGACTCCAACAATAACCATATCGTGCATGCATGGGAATGTGGTGGATTGACCCGTCGTGTGCATGCATAGATTTTAAAATAATTATTGCAATGTCCTCTTCAGAACACCATAGCGTGAACCACATTTTTTTTTCACGACCGTCTGCAAACAGTAACGGTGCCGCCGGGCAGTTGCTCGGTCGATCCCGCGGCAAACAACGCCGTCGGGAACACACAGGAACCGAAGGCACGGAACAGCATCTCGTCTCGTGTAATATTTAGCGGGAGTCTCATATTGGTGTGGGAGGAAAACGGTGCGGTTAGGTGAGGAGGGGGGAGTGGGAGGGGTGGTGCAAATTAACTATGCACGAGTTCACTTGAACATGGGCGTTTCAATGTGATGACACGTTGGCAGGAGGCGGCCAAGATGAGGGGGTATCTGGATCGGTAGGAATCGATAGGGCTGGCTGCATGCAGCAACTCTCCGTCGTAAAATAAATTGTCAACTGGGACGAAACCCGGCCCCCGAAATGTGGCAATGTGACACAGGGTGGGAACCTTAATATTGGCTTCGTCTGAGCATTAATAGTTGTTTATTTGTTTGTTTACTGGGTTTTTGTTTGTTACAGATGGTGTTGGGGTGTTTGTTTGCTTGTTCGCCTGTCTATTTTACTGTCAGTTTGTCTGTCTGTCTTACTGTTACTCTGTTTGCTAGTCAGTATGTTTGTCTGTCTTCCTGTCTGTCTTCCTGTCTGTATGTCTAACTGTTATTCTGTTTGCTAGTCAGTATTTCTGTGTCTATCTGTCTGTCTGTCTGTCTGTTTGTCAGTCAGTATGTTTGTCTGTATGTATTTCTGTTTGCTAGTCAGTATGTCTTTCTGTCTGTTTGTCTGTTTGTTTGTCTGTCTTCCTGTCTGTCTGTCTGCCTGCCTGTCTGTCTGTCTGTCTGTCTGTCTGTCTGTCTGTCTGTCTGTCTGCCTGCCTGTCTGTATGTCTGTATGTCTGCCTGTCTGTCTGCATGTCTGTCTGTCTGTCCGTCTTCCAGTTCACCTCTCAGGGGCGAGAGAGATATTTGGGGCGCCGGTCTCCAAACAATGCCTGTGTGTCAGTTCCCTCTGTTTCGTTGTCAGTTGTGTGTTGGCTTGTTTGCCTCCTTGTTGGTCATAATAATTCATTGCTCGATATGCTTTGAAGTATAATCATAAGCATGCTATTCTAAGAACCGAATATTATCCACACTGACAAGCAACTCTCCTGAGACCTGAGTGCATAATTATTACTGCCATTTTCCTATCATCACCAAGATGAATTATCAGGCTTGTCGGTCTTGTGAGTGCCCGCGACTAGGGCTGTATGGACTTCTCTTTGCCGCGTTGAATATTTCACCAGGCAATGGTGCAAGTGATGGCTGCAGTGAATTCGTAATGATCTCGAAGAAATCCATAAATTACACAAATAATGGGTTTGTATTATTATTCTGTGCGACCTTCCCCTTGTTGTGGGTTCCCTTTGTCAGCCATGGCGTTAGCGTTGCCGATAGGGGGCGCGCGTTAATTCCAGCGAAGATCCATCCTGGAATGTGTCTAGACACCGACTCAGTTACACGTATTGTCCAATATCGGGGAAAAGCACGTACAGCAGTATGTAATACTTGTGCAGGGAAATTGTAATTAATTTTGCGCTCTATTAAACCATTGGGCGTATAATAGGAGGCAACTCGACGGACACGTTCCCAGGGCCGCGGTGGCGGCATCGATCCCACAGACAGCTGACTGTTGCACGCGGCCGGACGGGACGGAACGGACTCGTCTTCTTGGGTCACGGACAGGAAGCGTTGTCATGGTCGCGGGGTGCGCGAGACATCCGCGGCCAGTGCGCGCCGTGGTCTTGATTCGAGCCGATGAAGTTGGGGCTTTTGGAGTTGGGTTTTTTCCCGAACACTCGAACTTAAACATCGAACCATTGAATTATCGTGTTACTTTATGCACTTTAAAATGTTGGGAGATTCTTCAGTTTAACTGCAACATAGTCAGAACATCAACTATTGATATGATCAATACAAGTCCAGTTTCATTTGCTTTAAAGTTTAAACATGCTGCAGTCACAATCTGGAAATGCCTGCCATAAGATATTGTTGGTCAGGTGTGATTAATGATAAGAGAGCTATGTCAGTCCTCCGAGAGGCACACACACGAGCACATTTTGCAGAAGAAATAAGTATATTCAAGGGCTCTGCCTAATTTTCTTGCTTAAGCTGCTGTGAAGTGTGAGCCATTGATTAGGCCATCGGGTTGCCATGCATAGTGTGCAATGGCTATACATGAATTTTATACAGGGAGTCAAGGGCTCTGTCTTATTTCTTAAGCTGCTGTGGACCACTGATTAGGCCATCAGGTTGTCATGCATAGTGTGCAATGGCTATACATGAACTTAATTCAAGGAGTCAATAACTCTGTCAATAATAGCTGATGTGGACCACTGATTACGCCATAAGGTTGCCATACATTGTGTGCAATGGCTATACATGAACTTAATACAAGAAGTCAAGGGCTCTGTCTAATAGCTGCTGTGGACCATTGCTTAGGCCATCAGGTTGCCATGCATGGTGTGCAATGGCTATACATGAACTTAATACAAGGAGTCAATGACTCTGTCTATAATAGCTGCTGTGGACCACTGATTAGGCCATCAGGTTGTCATGTATAGTGTGCAATGCCTATACATGAACTTAATACAAGGAGTCAATGACTCTGTCTAATAGCTGCTGTGGGCCACTGATTAGGCCATCAGGTTGCCATGCATAGTGTGCAATGCCTATACATGAACTTAATACAAGGAGTCAATGACTCTGTCTAATAGCTGCTGTGGGCCACTGATTAGGCCATAAGGTTGTCATGTATAGTGTGCAATGCCTATACATGAACTTAATACAAGGAGTCAATGACTCTGTCTAATAGCTGCTGTGGGCCACTGATTAGGCCATAAGGTTGTCATGTATAGTGTGCAATGCCTATACATGAACTTGATACATAGAGTCAAGGTGCTGTGAACCATTGATGAGGCCATAAGGTTGTCATGTATAGTGTGCAATGCCTATACATGAACTTTATACAAGGAATCAAGGGCTCTGTCTAATTTCTTTCTTAAGCTGCTGTGGACCACTGATTAGGCCATCAGGTTGCCATGCATTGTGCGCAATGGCTATACATGAACTTTATACGAAGAGTCAATGACTTTGTCTATAATAGCTGATGTGAACCACTGATTAGGCCATCAGGTTGTCATACATTGTGTGCAATGCCTATACATGAACTTAATACAAGGAGTCAATGACTCTGTCTAATAGCTGCTGTGGGCCACTGATTAGGCCATCAGGTTGCCATGCATAGTGTGCAATGCCTATACATGAACTTAATACAAGGAGTCAATGACTCTGTCTAATAGCTGCTGTGGGCCACTGATTAGGCCATAAGGTTGTCATGTATAGTGTGCAATGCCTATACATGAACTTAATTCAAGGAGTCAATAACTCTGTCAATAATAGCTGATGTGGACCACTGATTACGCCATAAGGTTGCCATACATTGTGTGCAATGGCTATACATGAACTTAATACAAGAAGTCAAGGGCTCTGTCTAATAGCTGCTGTGGACCATTGCTTAGGCCATCAGGTTGCCATGCATGGTGTGCAATGGCTATACATGAACTTAATACAAGGAGTCAATGACTCTGTCTATAATAGCTGCTGTGGACCACTGATTAGGCCATCAGGTTGTCATGTATAGTGTGCAATGCCTATACATGAACTTAATACAAGGAGTCAATGACTCTGTCTAATAGCTGCTGTGGGCCACTGATTAGGCCATCAGGTTGCCATGCATAGTGTGCAATGCCTATACATGAACTTAATACAAGGAGTCAATGACTCTG
The DNA here is from genome assembly GCA_949987565.1 of Luidia sarsii. Taxonomy (NCBI): domain Eukaryota; kingdom Metazoa; phylum Echinodermata; class Asteroidea; order Paxillosida; family Luidiidae; genus Luidia; species Luidia sarsii. The sequence goes on from OX465105.1 coordinate 14,386,804, forward strand.
TCTAATAGCTGCTGTGGGCCACTGATTAGGCCATAAGGTTGTCATGTATAGTGTGCAATGCCTATACATGAACTTAATACAAGGAGTCAATGACTCTGTCTAATAGCTGCTGTGGGCCACTGATTAGGCCATAAGGTTGTCATGTATAGTGTGCAATGCCTATACATGAACTTGATACATAGAGTCAAGGTGCTGTGAACCATTGATGAGGCCATAAGGTTGTCATGTATAGTGTGCAATGCCTATACATGAACTTTATACAAGGAATCAAGGGCTCTGTCTAATTTCTTTCTTAAGCTGCTGTGGACCACTGATTAGGCCATCAGGTTGCCATGCATTGTGCGCAATGGCTATACATGAACTTTATACGAAGAGTCAATGACTTTGTCTATAATAGCTGATGTGAACCACTGATTAGGCCATCAGGTTGTCATACATTGTGTGCAATGCCTATACATGAACTTAATACAAGGAGTCAAGGGCTCTGTCTATATAGCTGCTATGAACCACTAATTAGGACATAAGGTTGTCATGCATAGTTTACAATGCCTATAGGCCTACATACACTTGATACACATTATCACGCCTTTTGGACTATTGTTCACTGTAGAAGATTATAAAAACAAATCTGAAAATCTATACATTGTAAAACATATCGGGCAACATTCAAGCAACATTTTTTTTTCACCACCATTGGACATCGACAAAACACCAAGTGGTATCACTTAATATGTGGCAATTGAAAGCCGCTCTGTAGAGTTGCGTCAGTCCAATGAGATCACCGACTCCTGGAATTTCTGATAGAAAAATTTACCAAGTGTCGAGATAAACGATTCTGCCAGACTTGTGTTCACACGGTGTAGGCCTGAGCCTGGTTGGAATGTTCTTGCCACGGTCGGGAAATAACACCGTGACTTATTGGAAGGGCTGCAGACGGTAACAAGCGGCTTCGTATATTATCGTGATTATAATAGTCACGGCAGTGTAACTGGCAGCCGTAGCCAGTGGATTCAGAAAGTGCTTCTGATAAAAACCATAACAGACTCCCGAATCTGACTCTGACTCTGACCAGGCTGTTCAAGTATACGACTCGCCCGAGCAACAGCGCCTTGAGTCAAGACTAGTCCAAACGGGCAAGGCGGATTTTTCTTGTCTTTATCAAATTCAGCTGCCGGGTGTGAGTTGACCAAGGTCGGACGGAGATACGAGTCCTTGTGCAATCATGCTGAGTATACGGGACATCCCGTGTGAGATCCAATACGAGTTGTAGTTTGCACACCAGCCCACGTTGACGATAATGTAGTGCTGTGCATGTACAATGCAGACATGGCATCGTTCATTTATGGCCTAAATCAATGCAAGGACGATGGCACTGGTTTCTGTAATATCACGAATGTTCTGTTTGTACCTGTACATGGAGCTATGGTTCTATACAGACAGGAACTTTGGTCTCCCAAACGAATCGGGTGTTACTGTGCCGCTACTCTGAATAGAGATCAATCATTATGATGCCCACCGCTTCATACTCTTAGTGTGTACGATGGGAGTACGGTTGCTAAGATGTGCCCCACCGACTTGCCCGCGTTCCCCCGAGTCCTCGTCGCTTCTCCTCGGCCTCTCCGAGGGGTTGGAGCTCGGCTGCGTCTGTGACGGGGGGACACCGTCGGGCAGCGAGGCCAGGGATGTCCTGCTGGCGGGATGGGGCAGCCTCGGCCGCCAGCGGGTAGTAGCTAGCCATCACCTACTACCCGAGGCCGCTCGGCGACCCAACCGGCCGGCGGCGGCCGGCACCGGTGTCCGCACCACCATCACCCCGCGGAACCCGAGGCCGGGGTTCCCGTGCCACGGCCGTCCTCACCGGGCGGCCACCGGGGCCGGGGTCTGCAGCGCAGGGGCCGGAGCCGGGGCCTGGGTCGGGGCGGCGTCGCCCGCGGAGTTCGCCTTTCGCCACGGCGGCGGGCCCGCCGGCTACATGGAGCAGTACCGACGACACCACACGGTGCTCAACACCGGGCGGGCCTCGATGGGGCCAGTGTCCGGTCATGATGCGAAGGGGGATTCGCGGCAGAGCCGTCAGCATCAGCCCGCGCCGTCCGACGCCGGAGCAGAGACGGAGCCCGCCCCACGACAGACGAGACTGCTGCCACTCGTCCGGTAGGTCCTGCAAACTGTCAACGGACGCATATATAGATTTTGGATCCAAATCTACCGAGGAAGGAATGAATAATTCTTATGCAACATTAATATGACGCACGTTGATTGGGAGCATGCGGCGCCCGTCTTTTCGCGTCATATATGCGCGTTATGCGCTACACGCGCGCGCCACACGCGCTAAACGCAGTATGGCGGCCGTTTACGAAATGAAGGCTTAATAATAATTATTAGGCTCGGGCTTAGGCTTCGGTTACATTTTTCTCTAACCCGGTTAAAATATAATGTCACAGGCATCTAGAAACAAGCGTTTGGCCCCAGTTTCTTGGTGAATACTCTGTACTTAAAGGCCTATAATCAGGCCAACAAACCTTTAGATTCGGCGACAGACCACAACCCGGATTGTCAGGTTTTGTCAGACGGAGACGGCGAGGCCTGAGCCCGAGCCTGATCCGTGGATTCGTAAAGGGCCGCCTATACGTATACGCGTAGTGAAGTGTAATGCATGGAAAATGGACTACGGGTTTACATTGGGTATAGGTGATTATAATCTTGGATGGTGTAAACTATAGGCTGTTGCGACCTCAGTCAACCTTATCTGGTTTGTTTCAGTACTTTGAGGAAACACCGACGATTCTGTATGTCGTTAGGTGGAATAAAAAGTAGCCCAGTAGAAAATACACTAGGAGGAAGATACTGAATGGGATCATAAAGTATGACTTTTAATGTTCAGACCATACAATGAAATCCATAAAGCAATCATATTGGCATTATCTCCTCAATCTGGCGTGATAGTTCCATGATTTGCGCAATTGCCTGGCAACGATATCACGTCGAATGCTCGAGTGATACTACAGTACGGTACTCCAACGATTGATGAAGTTAAACACTCGGTTGAAGCTGTCGTACAAAGTTCACACGTTCCAAACTGCCTGAATTCTTAAAAGAGGGCTACGCGGCGACATTATTTTGATATTCATAAGCCCAATACAACTTTGGAAGATTGGAAAACATCGATGTCCACAGATTTCCCTCTAATTTACACAGTTTGTATAGATGGTCATGACCGAATCCTCATGTTGAAATCTTACGGTCTGGGATGCTGTACTTTTCGAGAAATCTTCACTCAAACATCGAGAAATAGTTTATTACTCGCGAGTAATAAACTATTTCTTACACTACAGGCCGTGACGTGTTTTTTTTTTTACATTGTTATACTTTCTCAGATTACCATTTGAGCTAAAACCTTAACAGCATTGCTTTTTGGAATGTTTAATGGTTTAACGCACAAACAGACTGTGGCAATCTTGTGACGTAATGACCTTTACGATAGAGCTCTATGACCTTTACCAATGTTGTATAGAGCCTTTAAGGACGAGGGGCATTGAAACAATAATCTTCAATAGGCCTACCCTACATAGATAATTATAGGTCGTATCAAATATATTCGAAATAGTGCTAAAGTGTAGGGTAAAACAAAAGTCTGAACAAAGGTCCACAGAGTATTGTCTGACTGGAGATAATTGTGTGCACGTCTAATGCAAAGTGTGTGGTCGGTATGATAGTATGCATACCAGGAGAGGGTAAGTGCTAACACGCTGTGGTGACGTCAGTCCAGCGCGCACTGTAAACAGTCTACCCTACGATAAGAGTTTGCTGTGCAAATATCTTGCCGTGTATGTGATTAATTAGGCCAATCCACGTGCATGTATTGATGCATGGTTGATGCTGCTGTCTGGTCGTGGTTATAAAAGTATATAGCAATCCCATACAGCCAGTATATGAACCTTATCAGTAAATGTACTAGTCTTAGTACCAGCCTGTGATATAATGCAAAACCTGCTTGGAATTCAGATCATCACCAATCCACTTTTACCAGCTTGTCTTTTTACGTGAAAAAAAAAAACAACCAGTGTTGCAATCTTCTCACCGGTTCAAGTGACCAAAATTACGATATCACCCCCAGGAATGGAATGTCTGACGTTTCAATCCCAGCAGGACCTTTCTCAAACTGAACTGTGCGTTCGATTAGTTCCAGCGGGTCTACCCCAATCATCCCCGGTTGTGGCTCTAGCTCTGACGTCATTACCACTAACTTGTCTAGCGTGAAAGCAGGGTCATTATTGGGTCCGTGACCTAGCTGGGTCCATGGAGGCTGGGTCGACCCGGGAAAGCTGATAATAGTAATACATGTAGAAGGCATCTAAAAGTAACTGTACGCGGTTTTTTTTCCCCGTTGGTTTCAGACCCCAAGGCAGCACCTCCGCTCCCCATCCCTCGGTGGAGTTCGGAGCACGAGGGAAGATCGGCCAGCGGGCGAATGCGTCCAGCCATCACTTCCGGCCATCGCCCAGTAAGAAGACCGGCCCAAGGCGCGGCACCGGCCGACGCCACTTGGGCACCGTAGCGGGCGCCACCGCCAGGACCGCCGGAGAGGACGAGGAGGACTCCTTCGGGCTGATGAGAGAGTCCTTCGTGAACATCTTCGGGGATCTCCGCCTCTCCAACGGCACCGAGACTGCGAGCACGACGTCATGCCGAGACGACGACCGCTCGAGCAGAGGTACCGCTGGTGGCGGCAAGACGAAGACAGCCTCGGCAGTGACGTCATCGGACGGCGGCCATCACAGCTGGCTGAGCGCGGGGGACGCACGCACAGCGCCCTCTACCGACGACAGAAGAGGCCCCGACCGCGACGACCCGTGGGACCGCCTGTGGCAGGTCAACTACGAGCACTTCGCGGTGGCTTTGGCGAAGAGCCAGGACGGAGAGGGCGCTCGCGATAAGAGAAGCGGAAACCGGCCGAGGAAATCGCAGCAGCCGACGCGCCCGCACAATAAGGGCGGCAGACTCGCGACCCTGACGGGGAGTCACGCTGCTGCGAAAAGCGGAAGCGTCTTCGGGAGGAAGGACACGTGGAACAGAGCCGACTCACTTCCCAGATCGAGTCAGCAGGGCGGGAGAGGCGACGTCATCTCCTCATCGGGCCGGACGAAGCAGCGCGGCGGCAGCGCGGCGTATCTGGAGACGCGCTCTCTGCTGCAGATCAGCTCTGTGATTGGCTGCGCTGAGAGTCACGTGTCGGGCAGGAAATATCGTCTGCCCGTGGGAGAGATGCAGCGCAAGGCTCCGGCACTTTCCAGAGACACGGTGGTCGTGGGGTCGTCCCTCGGTCGAGAGGAACAGCCTTAGTCCCCGAATCCCAGTTTTCAAGGAAATAAGACTAAGATCCCCTTCTTCGAAAGAAATCAAACTCATTCTGCCTTTGAGAAAGGTCCTTCTGCGACCAAATTAACATCAGCCTGCTCTCTATGCATTTATTTTAAACAAGGCAAGTTTCAAAATTGGCTTTTAGCCTTAGACTTATCCATGCCGCAGCCTGTGAACCCAGATCATCGAATATGTATAAATCATTTCAAGATAACCTTTCTGGTGCGTATAGCCCAGGTTACAAATACATATTTTTTTTTTTAGTTTAGACTTTACAAGGCCAGACATAAATGGATACATACTGTAGGGTCGTTCACTAGACAGAGCTTGATAACGTTTGAGGTAACGCCATTTAAACAAACTCTTACAATTAATAAAGTGTTAGATTAACACTGTTAATACTAACTTAGCCCGCTATTTCTTTAACCACTGCTTAAAGTCTGTAGGCCTACGCAGTGCACGGTAGGCCCAGGCCAGAAAAGATATTTAAATTTGTAAATAAAAGGATATATATTTTTTTATGATTGCCAACGTTTCCTGTGATGTGTCAAGTTATTGTTTTATGGTGAAATATTATTACTAGTGCAGCCTACAACTGCACACACGGTAGGCCTACGTATGTGTTACCATCCCGTGCTATTTAGGCCGCTCAGTGATATTAATCATTGACGTATTGTACATTCTCACAACTCAACTTGATTGACATTTCACGCGGATATACCCTCATGATATACACACAGACGCACCTTGAAGTTTTTCCTCAAAAGAATATCATAAATCTATCCTACCATAGCATAGTGAAGGTTGTAGACCTAAGTTCTCAATTTTGCTGCTTTTCAATCCGTGTGGGACCGCCTTTGAGCAGAGGCGGGAAATTATAATGGTGGCGCTATTTACTCGTGCCGCACGTGCGGAGCAAGACTGGATGGCTGCTTCCGAAGTCGTTGGCTGCGGCTGGAAATATCACGCAAGTAATCGTAATTGCCGGCAGTCGGCTTACCTACGGTTTCATTGACTCTGGGTGTAGTTCTAAGCCGTAGCCATTGAGTGTCAGACAGGGGCCGTTGAGAACGTGCGCGGCGTATGGGGATTACAGGTGCCGCACATTTTTCAGCGTTGTATACAAACCGGAAATGGTCGGATCCTTTATGACCGTATCGTATGTCAGGCACAAACGAATGTGAGTTTGTTCAGGTCCAAGGATCGGGAAGATACGATCATCGAAACCGGGTTAATCTGCGTCGGAAATGTGACGAGGGAGCCAGGATGGAACCCATTGCATCGATCTCAAGGACTGAGGGTAAGTGAAATTTTGTACCCCTGCTATCTGATCACTGAATTTCTCTGTGGTTTCCGCGGAAATCATTTGTTTTTAGGAGGGGTTTTGCAGTTCACTGGGTTGTAAAAAATAATGATTGCTGTGAGGGCGCTGTTTATTGTTTACAAAATACCCCATTGCTGGCACAGTGGCAGTACGGTTGTCAAGATTCACCCAGAACAGAAGTATCCGACCGACTGAATTTGGAAAATCAGCCATGATTCTGATTTTGTTGTTAAAATCTTCATTAGATTTGTTTCGGCATCAATACATTTTTAGGATTATTAAAATCATAATTATTTAGGAACTCGTCACGTTCTTTTCCTTCAAAATCTAATTTTAATAAATAGTAATTATTGCAAAGCTAGCACTCACAAGTTCACAACCAGAGCCGAGAGTTCAGGGTTCAGTCGAGCTTTCTTGACTTTGTTAATAAATTATTCAATATTTCGTGGTCAGCATTCCTTTCCTTTGTTTGCTTGAAGAACACATTTTCAATTCCTTTAATTAATGTTTTACTTGCCACGATTTTTGTTTAATACCTGGACTGTGATTTCTTTCATCAATAATTGAAAAGAACAAAGATAATGTGATTAAAACCATGATTATAAGACCTACACACAGTGTAGGTTAGAACCATATCATTAGGGTTTTTATCAATTTGTTGGGTTTTTTTTATATCCTTCTTCCCTGATGCTTGTTTTGTATCTTTTTTAAATGGTGCTTCATTATTTGGAAATTTAAATAATTATTTGATGGAAGTTCATTTTGCAAAATAATCAAATTATTTTTCGGTGGTATGTTTGGAACGTGTGAGGGGAAGTATTCCTCCTGTAGACCTACCCCTTTAAAATTCTTATACTTGATGTTGGACATTTAATATCTTAGAATGTATGATACTTGTAATGATGAGAAAGTTTTAAAGACAAATTATTATTATTATTATTTTTTAATGTGTCCTAGGGTACCGGTGTGTAGATTCCTGCGATTAGGGTCCACAGACCTCTGTGATTAGGATCAGGGTCTGGGATTAGGGTGAAGGTTTAGAAATTTAGTATGTGATATTCTTAAAAGTCAAACAAGCCAAGGAAATACTGTCTGGGAACTTTTTGAACAATTTGAAAAATAATTGCAAAGAAAACTTTGACTGGACTGGGACTTCTGGAGTAACCATGGTAACCAAGTACATGTTTGCAAATGTACCAGTGCTTCTGACTGGCGCCCCCACCCCGGCAAATACTAGTTGACTAGTTTGGGAGGCCACCATCTAATGGCTGGGTAGCTCAGATGGAAGACCACTGATTATATACATGTTAATCCAGAGGTCTCGGGTTCAAGTTTCGGTCAAGTCAAAGTCTTCTTCACCAATTTTTCAAAATTAATATTTTGAGTTGCTTACCGGTATCTCATCATCTGACATCTTGCAGAGAATCTGAGAGCAATCATGGTGGAGGGAAAAGGAATTCTTTCCGACGTGAGCAATACAGGCGAATCTAAAGCCTTGACTTTCACTTTCAGTATGAATCCAATGCTCTTTAGCCCTTTTCACACTACAGAGCAAATCCCTGGGGAATAAATCCCTTGGGAAAATCCCGGGGATTTTTTTACCCCACCAACATCCACGCAACCATTCACACTGGACCCATTTGGTAACTCCCAGGGTTCACTATTTCCCGGGAATATGCATGGTCTTTTCACACTGGCAATCAATCCCCGGGGAATGTGCACATGGAGGGTGCACTTTCTGTAGTTCCCAAATGGATGCAAAAAGGTTTGTGTAAGTAAAACCTCGCCGACGTTCACACTAGTTGCTTTTCCCAGTGGAAATCATAAAACCCTTGGGTTTTCTCCTTCTACCCTACCGCTGAGCAGGGGTAAAAATTCCCGGGGAAAAGCTTTTCCCCAGGGGATATCTTTTGCAGTGTGAATAGACCGACTGAATCCCTGGGGATTTTGTCTAGTGTGAAAGCATCCTTTACTGTCCAACCTGAGCTACCCAGCCCTTTAGGCTTAGGTGGGGCTTACAATCTTTGCCATGTTTATGATTTTTTTCCAGCTATGATCCATCGACTGTGATCTGAGAAGTCCTGCTAGCCCTTGGAGAAGGGAACCCGTGTGCAGTGACATACACACTTTACATAAACTGACCTCCTGACCCCAGTCTGAACCACACTTATCCCAGGTTTCATGACTTTGTAAGCAGGTCCATACCACGTAGTCTAGAGGGGGGTTCACTTCCTCGGTCCCTCAGAGTGGGATGCAAGAGTCAGGGGAAGGCACCCACCCCTGTTTCCTGCCATAGGTTTGTGCACATTTCTTGCCTACATACTGGTACACTAGTAAATTGAGTTTTTTGTTAGCCCGCAGCAAGTTTTACTAACCCTGTATAATTAATATTGAATTTAACACAAGGTTATTAAGTCAAGTAAAACAAATGATTAGTTTCTACTTTCTCATCCCTGCCCGCATCCGCGCATCGTTTTTTTTGCCGCCACACCGCTGTCTACTTTTTACTAGTCCGCCGGGCTAGCAAAGTGGGTCATTTTACTAGCCCGCAGCTGTTTTTTAGTTCAAAGACAATGATCGTCAGGCTAGCGCTAATTAAGGTCGAGCCCTGTAATGGGTTCTGCTACATGTACCTTAATTTCCACTTAACCTGGAAGCATTTCAGCTATCCCAATGTTTCACAGTTACACGAAAAGCTGTAATGAAATGCTTGTGAACAATTACAGAATATTTTTTGAGTGTGTGTATCAACACACAGAGTCCCGGCTGCTGACAATACACCAAAAAGGTCTTTTCTCGGAGGGCTAGGATAAAAAAAAGAGATCGAGCCCTCTTTCAGGCCAAAACTGAAATTCTGGGAACTTTGGGGGAAAAAAATGAAGGATTTCAGTCGTAGATGACTTTAGTTAGCAACAGGTTCTTGATTTGTCAGCAAGGCAATATATTATAGCATCATTTGAGATGCTTCTGATGTGAAGGCCTGTAACAACATCTCAGATTGGATGGTGAAGAAAAATCCTCACCCCCCCAAAAAAAAACCTCCGCCTCTCCACAACAATTATAGACCAATGCATGTCTGGAGTACCACCTGTCGTGTAATGGGGTGCCCTGTGGTAACTCGCAACGATTCTAGTCGAGCGTGTCCAATAAGATCAATCGGGATGGGGTGAGGGAGGAGTGAGGAGCGCCCTCGGGCCATGCAGGTGTCGCGAAACGAAAAGTGAGATCTCTGATGATCCCCCCCTCTCCCCTCCCCCCCTCCGAGATGAGAGGGACGGGTGTTGACGGGATTCTTGTCATCGGAGTGAAGACACATGCTTTGCCCCTGTCTCTTTGCAGGATCGCTGTGACAAATAGTGCAAGAAGTAAATGCGCACATTTGATGAAGGATTATGCGCTGATGTCACACCCTATCCTCTCGCTGTCAAGAAATCGTCAGAAAGAAATCACTATCTGAAATTTAAAGAGAGCTGACGCAGAATAGCGTGGGAAAGGTTTTTAGAGTCCTTAGTCAGTAAGAAGTCTTGTATGTTTGTCCAACATTTAGTTTTGATGTTAGCATTCCGTTTACTGGAACTAATTGTGGTTCCATTTAGCATTCGTATGGAAATGTTAAAGAGGCTTTACTTGAGTTTCTTCATCGATCACTTTTTCGCTTTTCGGGGCAAGAATAGAAGATGTTTTTCAAATGACTACATGTTCATCTGATCTTACATATCAGGGCTCGAAATATCCACTAGACTGTGGACTGAGTCTAGTGATTTCAGCGTCGGTCTAGTGCCGAATGTGACTGCACTGGACCGGTTGTCTAGTGGCTTTTTTCTTGCACAATGAAAAAAATGCCAACTCAGATATATAACAGTTGAGGTCTGATTAATTGGTATGTTTTGATATTACTTTTTTGGTGCCAGATTTCTTGAAATCCTTTGACTTTGACCTGTACAAGTAAATGGCATTTTCTCATGGTATTCCTTTCGTGGCATGCAACATTTTTTTTTATTGATGGCACAGGTCTTGTAAAAATAGTTCAGGTCTAGTAAATGTCTTCAATTACTAGATCTGTTGTCTAGCACATTTGTTTTTCTGAAAATCGAGCCCGGATCATCTTAGTACATATACAATGTGTAACTTTGATCTTGTTCCTGCAGTACATAGGATATTGATTCTCTTCAATAGATATATCAGGATATGAAAGAGAATTTGTAGACTTTGGAGTTTGATCAGAAATGTATTTAAATTTTTACCATCACTGGGGGAAGCATACATACATGTACATGCATGATGTGTACATGTATCATGTACAGTACATACATTAATTACTGCAGTTATTGGTTAAATGCCTCTGACTGGTGTCGCCACCCCGGCAGAGACTAGCAAATGACTTTTTGGGAAGGCCGCCATCTAAGGGCTGGATAGCTCCGATCCATGGTTAGAGCAGTGGTACATGTATGAAAAAACAGAGGTCTCGGTCTCAGGTCCTACATGTAGTCCAGTCAAAGTTTCTTTGCCATTTAAAAAAACAAAAACGTCCTAATCCAGACCTGGAGTCGATTTCACCAAACTCATCGTAACTTACAATCAATCGCAAGACGATGAGCAATGCACAGAAACCATATGGCCTATCACAACTTACAATGGGTTATCCATCGTACCGGTAAGTTGAGTTACAATGCATTGCAAGGCTTTGTGAAATTCACCCCTGGTATGTTAAACCATAGGTCTGGGGTTCAAGTCCTGGCCCAGTCAATTTTTCTCCGCACTACTGAATTTGTAAAAGCATATCCCACTCATTTCCCCTCCCTTAGCTTAGGCGTGAAAATGTTAAAGAGGGGAAGAAAGTGCCTTGACTGCATGAGTGTGTGGTGCATTACATTGTCAGATTGTGTTTGAACATCCTTTACTTGTACAATTTGGGTCATTCCAAGTCTATTCAACATGCCTTTTGGACCCGACCATTGTACATGTAGATTGTTATTTGAGAAACCCTTTAGACTGAAATTTGACAGAATTTGGTCTTTGGTAGTTTTTAAGATACATGAACATGTACACACTCTGTGGGTTAACAAACTTTTGACTACAGTAATGGCTGAATATATGAGCTGCCACACTCTGTGTTGCAAAATAAAGTACGCAAGTACATTAGTTAAGCACTACATACAGAACCAGGGCAAACTTAAGAATCAGTGCAGTGCGCTATTTTTTGCTTCCTTTCCTCTTGTGTTTTCCTCCACCCAGCCACTAGCCCATTCCACACCCTCCTGTGATGCATAGCTTCATTTCACACCATCATCGACTGCCCTCCTGCCATGCCTGCCACTGTTTGACCTTTCTGATGCCCCGTAGGTCGCTCCCCAGGGTTGCAACCGTTGGAGCACTGTGCTCTTTCCACAAATACCAGGGTGTCCCTGTTCCTCTCTCTCTCTTTCCCTCTTCCTATCTCTCTCTCTCTCTTTCCACCTCTCTCTCTCTCTCTCTCTCTCTCCATCTCTCTTTCACTCTCTACATTTGTGTACCTCTCCTTCTCTCTCCATCTCTCTCCCCTCTCTCTCCCCTCTCTCTCTTCTTCTCTCCATCTCTCTACCTCTCTTTCTCCATCTCTCTTCACTCTCTCTCCTCTCCCTCTCCCCTCTCTCTCTCCCCTCTCTCTCCCCTCTCTCTCTTCTTCTCTCCATCTCTCTACATTTTTGTACCTCTCCTTCTCTCCATCTCTCTCCCCTCTCTCCCCTCTCTCTCCCCTGTCTCTCTTCTCTCCATGTATCTACCTCTCCTTCTCTCTCCATCTCTCTCCACTCTCTCTCCCCTCTCTCTCTTCTTATCTCCATCTCTCTACATTTTTGTACCTCTCCTCTCTCCATCTCTCTCCCGTCTCTCCCCTCTCTCCCCTCTCTTCTTATCTCCATCTCTCTACCTCTCCTTCTCTCGCCATCTCTCTCCACTCTCTCTCTCTCTCTTTCTCCCCCCTCTCTCTCTCGCTGTCCCTCTCTCCATCTCTCTCCACTCTCTATATCTCCTCTCCATCTCTCTCACTCTCTCCATCTCTCTCTTTCTCTCCCCTTTCTCTCCTCTCTCTTTCTCCCTCTCTCCCTCTAGATCTCTCCTTCTCTCCATCTCACTCCCTCCATTTCACTCTCCCCACTCTCCTCTCCCCTGTCTCTGCTCTCTCTCCTCTCTCTCTCTCTCTCACTCCCCCCTCTCTCTCCCTCTCTCTCTCTCTCTCTCTCTCTCTCTCTCTCTCTCTCTCACTCTCTCTCTCACTCCCCCCTCTCTCTCCCTTCTCCCTTTTTCTATCCATCTCTCTCCATTCTCACTCCTCTTCTCTAACTCTCCCCTGGTGCCTGCCCAACCTGCTAGAAACACCACGTATAAAAATTGCAGGGACACCCCGCTTTCTTTTCGCCTCCTCCTCTTTCTCCCCATTCCCAAAATCGGTCGGCACCCCGCACAATAAATGCTATTAAAGAGTAATCTCATTGACGCCAATCAAGACTGTGTGTGGGTGTGTGCCTGCTGTGCATAATCTATTAGTCTTCCCCAGTCATTTGCCAGTGGTCGGCCTCTACTTCTATAATGTGCAATTTGATTTTGAATATGGTTCGGACGGGATATCGCAAAGAGTGGATCAAAGGTGACCACTGAAACATCAGGGCCGTTCCCACTACACCAAATAAACGCGATTATTTGGATCGCGATTTGAATCGTGATTCAAACTCCACTCTTTTTGCGTGTGTGGACACAATAAGCGCGATTATTAGTTGGATTTGAATCGCGATTCGGACTCTACTAAGAGTGAGAGTTTTTCAAATAATTGTGTTTATTTGTGATGCAGTGTGTGTGGGAACGCTCCGCTGAAATCGCACCGTTTTCTTTTTAAGTCCACGATGCATTGCGCAAGCATGGCATTTCCTGCCTGCAGCTTACTGTCAGCAAGTGCAGCACAGGGTTTGTTTACGTTTGTCAGCGAGTCCCGCCATTCCCGCTTGTGCAGCGCGACCACATGCTAACCGCAATCAGGTCGCGTTTATTTGCGACGTGATTATTTGGCCTGTGTGGACAAAACCAAAAAAAAAAAGGTTTTGAATCGTGATTCAAATTGCGATTATTTTCGTAGTGGGAACGGCCGTATTGATGGATCAAAAGGTTCCGAAAAATAGGCCCCCGATCTCATTTTTGGCATGAAATTAATATTCTTTCAAATCTAAAGAAAAAAAATTGAGAGCTTGGTGTTTCGACCTCACCTAAGTTTTCTTTCTTTGAGAAAAATCCTGCGAGCGTCGAAATGTTGATTTTTGAGATTTGTATAATTTGGTTCATTTCTAAAATCAGTGAGCAGTTTGCAACATTTTTATATAACTTAAAGTCTTATTTCTTATCAGTTTTAAGTATTATTTGTTTGAAATTTAATTGAACGAATGTCGTGAATTTAGACTGTTAGAGGGTCTGACATTTTGATGCTAGCCTAATTGATTTGAAATATTGAGCCCTCTGTTTTTTCATGACTTGAAATTCAAATGGTTTAAAAAAACAACCTGAGTTTGTTGGACAGGCTGAATTCAGAATATACTTTTTTTGTAATCTAATTAGGGCATGTTTATTTTTCAAGCTGCCTTACTGAATAGGTATATTTATATATAATCCTGTTTTTAGAAGAAAAAAGCAAAACAAACCAGGTTATGGTGATGGACTCTTTGTTGATCCATTCCTCTCCTGGAATTCCTCTCCTCAAAATAGCCCAGAGGCATGTCTGGTCCGTTCTCTTTTGATCTTCTTTAAAGTTTGGGTTATATCCCTTCCCTCTATATCCCTCCCCTCCTCAACTGCAAGCTCAATTATTCTCCGTGGCTGAGCCGGCTACGGCCGCGCAGTTGGTGTCAGGCTGGTGGCCGGTACCCCGACAGTTGCGGTTGGGCATCACTTCTGAATCGAGGTGGCCGCGAGACGGCTAGAGCCACGGACAACACAGGTGATTTGCCGGTGGGCAGGCGGGCAGGCGGGTGGCCCATTGGCACATATTTTGTCGTCCTCACCAGTCTCCTCTTCTCCTCCGCCCCCCCCCCCCCCACCATCATCATTGACGTCTTTGTCGGCTACCATCGCCGTCCTGACGACAAAAAGGAGATGTACATGTACTTGGGGCATTTGACACTTGAGGCAGCGTTGAATGAATCTGTAAGTTGACTCTGAGTTTAGATTTAGAAGAATAAGAAAAGAGAAGAAAAGTGGAGGGGGTTAGAGTGGGACGTCCCAAGCTCGACAAATGCCAATTGATCTAAACTGTTTCCCCTTGCCAGGTGAAGTCGTTGTTGCCATCCATTGCCATAGATCTCTTCAATTGAGTTTGACATTTTGTGCTCGTAATTGGTGGACCTACTGTACTGTAATTGCTTGTGTTGCGACTGCAATGCAGACCAGTGCTGATCTTGTCCAATTAATAACATTCAAAGGTTGATTGATCAGTTTGTTAAACCAGGAACAATTAATACCAGCCAGGGCATAATGCTGATGGTGTGTAATAATTCCTTGGATCATTTTTCAGACACGTAGGCCCTACTGTATGAATTCAAAATGGGCTGATTTTTTTGGGAAAAGCTTTGTTCATTATTTAAAGTAGCCTAAACCACACTGCTCTTTCAAATTTATGACAGTTATCTACATGTATCTAATGACCAGTGAGCAGTGGTAATTGGGATAGGAAGTTATTGGAAGAGCTTAGGACCAAATTTCATAGAATTTCCAAGAACAAGAAACCCCTCAATAAGCATGCAAAATTCTACCTTGGTTGAAACAAGATTGCCAACCGTATTTCTCATGATATTCCTTGTCCACACAGGCCAAATTATCGCGTCGTAAATAAACGCGAGCCGATTGCGGTTAGCATGTGGTCGCGCTGCGCAAGATTGAATGGCGGGACTCGCTGACGAATGTAAACAAACCCCGTGCTGCACTTCCTGGCAGTAAGCTGCAGGCAGGAAATGCCGTGCTTGCGCAATGCATCGTGGACTTAAAAAATCCGGTGCGATTTGAGCGGAGCGTTCCCACACACATCGCGTTGCAAATAAACGTGATTTTTTAAACGAAAATCTCACTCTTAGTGGAGTCGGAATCGCGATTCAAATCCCACTGATAATCGCATTTATTGTGTCCACACACGCAAAAGAAGTGGAGTTAGAATCGCGATTCAAATCGCAATCCAAATAATCGCTTTTATTTTTGTGTAGTTGGAACGGCTCTATTACTCTAAAGTCTTATTGTAACTTTTTGTATGATGTGTACACTACATTATACATTAAGCCTATGTGTACAATGTCTTTTGGAAAATCGTACAATTATAGGAGGATTGATGGTTTTTACTGATTTGATTTTGAGCGTGTTATCAAAGCCTGAATACATTGTGCCATGCTATTATGTACAATTGTACATATAGGCCTATAGATGTCATTGATAGCCGAGTCCTACATGTACATGTACATGTACGTCATAAAACCTTAGCGGTTTTTGGGAAGGATTTAGGACATCAAGTCCTGTCTAGTTACGGACAGCATTCCTTTGCGATAATGTAGTAAAATCAAGGGGGCGTGTTTAAGTGGATTTCAGGGACTGTGCGTGTACGTATCGGTGTAAGTGTACACGTCACCACTCATCGCAAGCAAATCCTTACTGAGATGTTGCTATCTGGATGATGATTTTGGCGGGCAGTCCACTATACAATGCATGATGATTGCATGACGACAGGACTTAGTATTGGCTGTACTTCAGTAAGGGATGCACTTTTAACATGTTTAATGAGTTGAATAGTAGGCTAAACATGTATATACGTGTACGTGCATGTACGTATGTACAATGTATGCGTGTACAGACTCAACCTAACCAAATCCTTACAGAGATATAGGATATGTTGCGAGACGATGATTTTGGCAGGCAGTCTACTATAGGCCTATACAATGCATGATGACAGTAGTCTTGGCTGTACTTCACTGTCTTCAGTATGGGATGCACTTTTAATGACTTTTTGAATAGTACAGTGTACATGTACGTAAACTGTACATGTACGTGTATACGTGTGTGCGCGCGTACAGACTCAACCAAACCAAATCATTACAGAGATACATGTAGGATATGTTGCTAGGTGATGATTTTGGTAGGCGCTAGCCACCATACATGTACATGCATTTACAATGGCAGTACTAATTAAAGCATTAACTCAACTGTTACTAAGGAAAGGCTGAAATATCCCAGACTAAGACGTCCAATGAACAGAGCCAATCCGCTGATGGATACTGTCAATCAGAACTGAGAAAAAAAAACACACACAAAACAAATTATAATCCGTCTTGTGCAATCTACAGTCACGAAATGCCTGTGTATCATTTTCTGCACTACCCTATTGAATAACACAGCACCCTAATGCACCATTGTGTTTACTTTTCCCCCTTCCCCTTCCCCCCTCCCCGTCCTCCTCCCCTCCACCTCCGCCCAACGCTAAAGTGTCCTTAACGGTTGCACGCCTCGATATTAAAATCGACTCTCTGTCTACTGCCAAGACTATAATGTGCACGTATCGTAAAGTGAAACGCTTGGGCTGGACCCCAAGCTTAGGTGGTTTTTTTTTTCAGATGCTATCTGGCATACGTGTAGTCCACCCTGACTCAAGCCCCTCTATCTGTGTGCGTGTGTGTACTGTGCACACATCTTCATTAATGGTGGTCTCCGCGGTCCGTTCAGTCAGAGTTTAGAGTACGTACGTCCTCCGGTCGGCTGGATATATCGTGCCCTCAAGTGGATTGTTATTGGTTTCTCTCTCCTTATATCTCCGGGGGAAATGATAATTAGGCTGTTGTCTTGCCCAAAGGTAATGATTGACCGTAGTTTAGGCTGTTTATCCTTGTCACTCTTTTTTAATCTAAAATAGCCAGGGATCTATAACATACAGCTGCCCGTGCATGAAAATGCACTCAGTACGAACAGCTTTTGTCTGCCGAGATGACCAGTCATATATTTATTTCTTTTCATTGTTTTCATGGATTGGCAAATCTAATCCATGTTAGATACAGAATAGATGAGTGTTTAAAATAGCACCTTAAAAGTTGGTAACATTTTCTGAAATCTATGTATTTTTGCCCGTCTTCTGATTGAGTAAAAGGGGACTGTGATACGTTGCAGTGTGAGGTATTATCATTGAAGTAATACTGACTTCTGTCTTGGAGGTGTGTTTTATGCACTTTTTACCGACGAAGTTGTGGACGCGGATTTTCGTGTCTGTTCCTTGGTCGCGATTTCATCAAACTCATCGTAACTTGCGATAATTTCACAAGACGATGAGAGATGCACAGAAGCCATACAACCTATGAAAAGTTACGATGGGTTATCAATCGCAAGTTCAGTTACGATGCATCGTAAGGCTTTGTGAAATCCACCCTTAGATAGACACAACCAAACTTACAACACGTGCGTCCCGTATTTGTAACCATGCAGAACCAATGCTCAGGTCATCACAGGCCATATCTTTTGATGGCATACATGTAGTTTAGAATTTAAGTGACTGTTATCTCTCAATTGAACATTTTAAGTTCAATTTACACACAAGTCTATGGAGATATACAAAAATGTTGCAAACTGCTTACTGACTAAAATTACCAAAAAGTAAATCTAAAATTTAGTGGGCCTGACGTTTCGATCCTAGCAGGACCTTTCTCAATGGAAACGGCTTCCTACAGTGGCTGCACCCAGTTCCCATAGACCTGTGCATTTGGACCCTACATGTATCTCAATTCATTGGCTACGGCTTCCAATTACACACAAGTCTATGGAAGCCGCTAGAGACTAGATGACTTGAGTTATATAGTCCTAGTCTTTGAGTTCATCCCCTACAATCAAACAAACAAAATTCAGACTGATAAGATTATTTCAGCACCAGCTCAGCGGATGTGCTATGGTCACCGCAAATGTTTGCCGTCAAGGTGCACTTAGAGAATCCAGTTAGTAGGCTACAGTCTGTGCATCCCCACCTCTGCATCTGAGCAAACATTCTAGATCAAAAAAGCTATCTAAACAAGAGCTCTCCGGATAATGGGACCGATACTGCTCTGACGATGGACAACTGAAACCACAATGTTCGTCTGCTATGTACCTGTTTATTTGTGAGTACGTTTGGCCTAGCGACAAACCTCCAGTCTGTAATATTCACAAATTAAAGGCCCAAAACAACATTGGGAAGATCCGAAAACATCGATGTCCACAGATTTCCTTCTAATTTACACAGTTTGTAGATGGTCATGATAGAATCCTCATGTTGAAATCTTATGGTCTGGGATGCTGTACGCTGTACTTCCCTAGAAATCTTCACTCAAACATCGACAAATACATGTAGTTTATTACTTGCAAGTCATAAACTATTTCTTACACTACAGAATGGTGCAAAAACCGTGACGGTTTTTTACCTTTTTCTACTTTCTCAGATCACCATTTGAGCTAAAACCTTTGCAGGATTGCTTTTTATGGATGTTTAATGGTTTAACACACAAACTGGCAATCTGTTGACCTTTACCAATGTTGTATCTGCCACTTTAAAGACTTAACCAGTTAAGAGGAGTGCACAAGCTCACCCAGCAACAACTATGAAATTCATCCTATGAAATGGTTGTCGGTCTGAAAGCTAAATGCACTCTTCTTAATAGGTTTGTCTTTTAAAGCCCCTACACATCATTGGTAAGATCGAAAACAGAAATGTTCACAGATTTACATGAAACATTTTATACAGTTTGAAGATATAAATACATATTGTACATGTACTGTGTAGTTAGTAGAAACCTCGCACTGAAATATTTCCCAATGTTTTTCACTATTTTCTCGAGACTCGGTTGGCGTATTGAGCTGAAATTGTCACAGGTGTGCTATTTCATGCATACGTTGGATCAGACAACGTATGGATGCTATTCTCTGACCTCAACCAATGTTGTGTTATCCCTTTAAGAGCTCGCTTTGAGTTGTTCTTACTCATCAGTTAGAATAAACATGGCTGCCTTCGTGCATTCTGTACTAATAAAGGTGTTTCCGCGCAACCATCCCACCGTTCAGACGACAACATGCAACCGAGTTTGTCTTTAAGGCGCGACTGAAATTGATCTCTGAGTGTTGCCGGTGCTCACAGGCCAAAAGTTGACTGGATTAGTCTCCCCCTCCCCCCTCTAACCTTTCTTTCCATTCTTGTCTGCGATTCATCATGGCCGGATGTGCAGTCTATTAAAACCATTATCCTCGAGCGCTGAAATCCTTTTAAAAGCTTTCCTTTTTCTCGACTTGTTTTTCTGTTTTTTCATACTTTGTGCGTGGTTAGTGAGTGGGCTAAATGAAGTCAGGCAGGGTATTTTTTAACTGCATTTCAGGTGAGCTACACACATGTACGCTACACATATACTGTAGTACTGTACATAGTTGGCCTGATCCCCAAAACTGTGTTTTTCCCCTCATGATGGCAAAATGATTGAGGGCCTTATTTCGTTCGACAACGGCAAGGTCCAAATGGTGATTAGCTAAATGCTCACCAGTCTTTGAGTCTGGCACATTAATGTATGAGCAACGATCTGTTTTGGCATGACAGGGCAGACCTGACAAAAAACAGTCATCACCAGGGCCCAATTTCATAGAGCCGCATTAGAATGTGCTTAACCATTTAAAGTCTTGTTTTTTTTTTTTTAAGTTACTTGAATGTTAAAGTTGCTTGGTAATGTGCTTCCCATCCAACTTGGCACATTTCAAGTGTACAAAATGTAACTCCACATTCATTGTCTGCAAGGCCTACATCCGTGAAGCAGACCTTCTTCAGAAACTCACCCGGCACAATACATGAGATCGATGGTGTGATTACCTGTACACTTGTCAAACAAAATATAATGTACCGGTACAGTGTGTACCTCTAAAGAAATCTCAGTCTCCTGACGACAGGCAGGATACATACATGTACTACCCGAAACATTGAGTTACCGGCTCTTTTCAGAGCCGCACTCCTTCTTAAAAGAGAAGTGGTTCATTTTTATTTGTTTTTTTCGCTGTGGAGTTCAAGACTCCGTTTATTTCAACACATTAGTACAATACAAATTCATCTACTGGTTATATTTATCGTTACAATACAAAATATGTTTGGCTAAAAATGAAGTAAAAGTTTGGTCAACATAATCTCAGCTAGTGCTTCATTGTATCACCGCAAACCTTCCTCTTCATAAAAATATCATCGCTCCATGAAAAGAGGAAATATGTACGGTATGTGTGTGAATGGCTGGTATATTGTTGTTGTTGTAATCACAAATGATATGATGTTATCAAGGCGCTGTGCTATCATTGATGCATCAATGACTCTTTTAAAAATTTAATGGGAGATAGCGCATCGATGTTTTACGGTTGTTGAAGTCCGAGTGATCGTGATTACTCATCCCAGAGGCTGTCAGTCAGACTGCGCAACGTCCCTGGCATCTCACCAGAGGAGGTAGCCGTCGTTAATATACAACTAATCAGGCACAAATTAAGAGGAAATTACCAGGCACGGGTGAGCCAGCCTCACTCCTCCTCGTCCCCTCCCCCGTACACTTCCGAATCTCCGCCATTTTGTGGCAGCGGGGCGATCTGTCATTGACTCCGTTTTAATGGTCACATTCACAAACGTGTGGCTAATCATTAGTGGCTAGTAACCATGGCCTTCCCTCCCTTTGCCTAAGCAGATGTTGGTCACTCACGTGTGCAGGGCAAAGTCACGTACATCGTTGGCATTTCCACGAACTGTCAAATTAATGCAGGCTGCGGCTGTCGGAAAGCTTGATCTTGAAATTAGCTCTTTGGAAGTTTGTGGCATTTCTCGAAACAGATTTGTGTCCGTCTTGGATGAAAGTGTTCTTTCAGTATGAGGTTAACGTTAACAGCATGAAGTGGTACTGCTTTCTGAGTTGTGACAGCACGTTTTGTGACAATGCTGAGTACACACATACATTGTATACAGGTACAGTATGTAGAACACAAAATATCCACTTACAGTACAGGGTCCAATTTCATGGAATCCGTTACCGTTTGC
The DNA here is from genome assembly GCA_949987565.1 of Luidia sarsii. Classification (NCBI taxonomy): domain Eukaryota; kingdom Metazoa; phylum Echinodermata; class Asteroidea; order Paxillosida; family Luidiidae; genus Luidia; species Luidia sarsii. The sequence continues at coordinate 14,408,544 of OX465105.1, forward strand.
AAAAATCTTTGCTTACCGTAGCAGATATTCTTTGCTTATGGTTTGCGTATTTTAAGGGCTGATAGTCTTGCTAACAGATTCCATGAAATAGATACATGCTATTGCTAAATGCTGCCCATAAGCACAGAATTATGTTGTAACGGATTCCATGAAATTAGACCCTGGTGTATCTCAGTATTGATTCCATAAATTTCTTTCACGAAGGTACATGTATTTTTGCCCCAGAGGTGCACATTTATATTAGCCTCAAATTGTTGTGCTCTATACCGCCTTTCATCTCATCTTGCCTCACCTCACCTCACCTCACCTCACCTCACCTCACCTCACCTCATCTCTCTTTTATTATTTCATATGAAAGAACAGAACATTTATATGTACGTATGGTCATGCATATAAAAACACACAGGATGTTGATACTAAGTTAATAATGATGGCAATGATGATCAAAATGAGATGATTCACAGCATCCCTGTAGGATTGCCAAAATGCGAAAAAAAAATCACTGTAATCAACTGGCTCTACAAAATCTTTCCAATTAATAAACATGTTACATGCATGCACAAAATAATTACAAAAAAAATGCAAATGTGTATTTATTGATAATTAGTACCTAAAAATGTCATAATGGCATAGTAGAGTTCTTATCTATAGGAATTAGGAATTGCATGGAAAGGGAAAAAAAAAACCTTTTCCCCCATAAACCGTGACTAATGTGTCCACCCTCTGTCATCCATATTATATTACCTCTCTTCCTTCCTTCCTTTCTTTCTGTCACTGTCCTTGTCATTTTGCCTCTGAGGAAGCCCCCCCCCCCTAGGATCGAAACACCAGGCCCTTGAACTCCTCAAGTGTAATTTCAGGTCAATCTAGTCAGGAAGCGGTTTGCAGCATTCCGTGCAAAATTGGCAGTCCAAAATAGAGACCAAAATAGAGATACATTGTATATAACCCCAAACCCCAACCCTAACTCTAGCCCTAGCCGTAACCATAACCCTGTTCCTAACCCTATTCCTAACTCAAACCCTAACCCAAACCCAAGCCCAAACCCAAACCCAAACCCAAACCCAAACCCAAACCCAAACCCAAACCCAAACCCAAACCCAAACCCAAACCCAAACCCTAACCCAAACCTTACCCCAGACCCTAACCCAAACCCTAAACCAAACCCCAACCCTAACTCTAGCCCTAGCCCTAACCATAACCCTATGCCTAACCCAAGTTTCTAACCCAAACCCTAACCCAAACCCTAACCCAAACCCATACCCAAACCCAAACCCAAACCCTAACCCTAACCCTAACCCAAACCCTAACCCAAACCAAAACCCAAACCTTACCCCAGACCCAAACCCAAACCCAAACCCTAACCCAAACCCTAACCCTAACCCTAACCCTAACCCTAACCCTAACCCTAACCCTAACCCAAACCCAAACCCAAACCCAAACCCTAACCCATGCAAAGTTGACAATCCAAAATAGAGTTACAGGTACTGTAAATATCTCTATTTCTGATAGGTATATCTCTTTCAAAAATGGAGATATTTGTATTACTTGATTAAACACTAACTTTGTATGTCTAAAAAAATAGAAATAGAGATAGCTCTATTTCAAGATTAAATACTACCTTTGCACACCATAGACCTGTTTTTGTCTTGTTCCATGGAAACAGATCTAGAGTTGATGAAATAAAATACATGACCTGTATTTTGAGCTGGCCAGTCTCCTGACAGCAGGCTGAGCAAATATGACAACAATATGGAGTTTCCGGCTCGTCTCGGAGCCACACTCATTCTCAAAGGAGATCACCGCGGATCACATTCTACGATGTGATTCCATCTTGCAAACCTTCTAGTCCCCTGTGCACAGTGTCTGCATCCTATTAAACTTTTCCCTCCAATTCCCAGCACCACCTCCTTTTCAAAGCCAAATAATATGAAGATTTATAAATCATATTGAAAAATTGGAAAAGAAAACTTTGAGTGGACTGGGATTTCGATCCAAGACCTCTGGTTTTGCATACATGTACCAGCGCTCTTCCCATCTGAGCTATCCAGCCCTCAGATTGTGGCCTCCCAAATAGTCAAAATAGTCTTTGTTGGGAGTCTTCATGATTTCTTTGACTTCATTTTAAATCATGATAATGAATTTTGTGAGAGGTGCCCAAACAAACCAGAAGCCAGTATGACATTGTATGATAGAGCTAGACCTGGATACCAAAATGTGCCAAAGCGCAGAATGTCACGAATCACAGGGTCAGCTTGCCAACCCCATTTTCACCTTGGTTTCATGATAAATTGAAGAATAAATTGAAGAAGTCCAAACTTCAAAGCAAGTGATATCACTTTACAGTATGGTTTGCAATGCTAGATATAGTATGATTTGGCCTCAAGGAGAATGCACTTCTATAAGGGTTTATGCCCTGCTGGACGTGTAATAAAGCACTGCATGCTCAGTGCTTTGGTCAGTTAGTATGCTGAAAAATAATACTGTACCTAGGCAACTCAGGCAGGATCTTAGCCCTTCTACTTGCTATTGCAGACGTCTGGACCGGCAAGCTGATCGAGGTCGTCAGGTGGATTCGAAGCGAGTAATAATATTGGCCGTGATATACACTTACGTTAAGTGCGGAAGTTTTGCCTCCGTGAATGTTGATTCTACGCTTGTGACGGTAATAGTAGAGCCATCAAATTTGGCCCAGCGGTGAACCAATGCATTGGCCCAATGAGGTGCAGTACTGTTTTGGTGGGCTTTTTATTTACAAACTGTATACCAATGAGATTTTCATACATGAATGTACATTTTGTCCTTTGATATTTTGATTGGGTGGTCTTTTAACTTATTCTGTGAGTACTGTACATGGACTTGTGCAGTACATGCTATCATAAGTAATGCCATCATTTCAGTTAACCAATTGCATTATTTGGCAGAAATTTCGAAAAACGATTGACGGGGTGCATGTGTGTGCACAGGACATGCACTTAGTAAAACTGCTTTAAATATCTGGCAGAACAGTGGTGGGCAACTATGCAATATATGCATCTACACGTTTGTAGACAAGTTTATGAGTGTGCTATGCCTCAAGACACGGTTCCCCTGAGAATTTGAGGTGGCCTTAGGTGGCAGCGGACAAATTGATAAATAAATTGCATTTGGTGTCATTGAAGGACTGTCCCAACGTTCCGCGGATCACAAATCGGATATGGAATGAGTGTAAAGCACTGTTACATGTAGGTTCATTCATCTGTATTTGGAAACAGGAAAGCAGAGGGGAAAAAGCCATAGCACACATCTCAAGGATGTTGAGGGCCGGGGGGGGGGGGGACAGACTCATAGAGCTGCTTAAAGCGTGAAAACCTGCTAAGCATGGAAATACTTCCTTGATTATGACCAGATTGTATTTCCTACCCTACCCCTTGCCCTTCTCTTTGATCTCACCCTGCTAGCTTTCCTCTTTGTCCTTTCTCATTCATGTCCTATTCACTTTCTTCATTCTACCCCCTTCCCTTGTGTATCTGTTTTGTCCTTGTCACTCTGCCTTTGAGAAAGGTCCTGCTAGGATAAAAACTAATTTTTAAGATTTGCATTTTGGCAATTTTAGTCAGTAAGTAGTTTGCAACATTTTTGTATGTTATCCAACTTGTATTCAAATATTGGGTGCTTACTGTAGCTTGAGATAAAAGTGGAACTTTGGTTGGCAACCTGATTGCATGTTTTTTTTCATGCAGAATGTTGGTGCTTAAGCAGGCCTATGAAATTGTGCCTGATGTTTTGACTATACATGTACTGTAGCAGGACCTTTCTCAAAGGCAGAAAGAGAAAGGTCTATGAGAAAGGTCCTGGAACAGTATATTACACCTTGGCACCTATAGTAGCCTTCTTTTATCGTTCTCTCTTTATAGCACAACTATGACCATTTTTCGAAATGAAGGTTTAGGCTCGGGCTTAGGCTTCGGTCATATTTTTCTTGCTCGTTATGATATCACAGGCATCTAAAAACAAGCGTTTGGCCCCAGGTTCTTGGTGAATACCCTGTATACCTATCAAGCCAACAAACCTTCAAAATAAAAAAAAAACCATAACCTGGAGTTTCAGGTTTTGTCAGACGGAGACGAAGCCCAAGTCGAAAACGGGAAGATTTTAAAGTTGGGAAGATTTTAAGGCAAAATTAATACCCAGGCCTGGGGTCGCATGTGGAACTTGAAGTAGTGAGGTGATCCACCTCACGATTTTAACATACAGCAGAAACTTATACATAACACCATGCATTATGTGCCAATGCCCAAAGCAGAGGAATTATGATGACACCCTTGAGCCATCGCTCTATTGCGAATTTGTTTGGGGAAAAAAGATGAGCACCTTTTTGTGTGGCCACATCTTCTGTGAGAAAAATATGCATGGATTGCAAATTGGCTTTGCTTTTTTCCCCCATATTTGTTGTAGGGTACATATTTTAGTAGTGTGAGGAGGAGTACATGTAGACTGAGGTCTCATGAGATCTAAGTTTCAGGCGTGTGTACAGTTAGCACACTGGATGGATCATGGGTTTTTATCCTCTGAGAATGAGGTTGAAGAATTGCTTCTGGACGGCCCAATGTAGCCAGTGCCTGGCTTATTATCGTGAACCCAAAAGAAGAGGATTTATGAGGACACCCTCGAGTCCTCGCTCTGTGCAAATTTGATCGGGGAAAAAAGATGAGTACGGTACCTTTTTTTATGGCCACATCTCCAGTGGGAAAAATATGACTGGATTGTAAATTGGCTTTGCTTTTTTCTATGTTTGTAGTATGAGGAGCAATAGTGGTCTCATGAGATCTAGTTTCAGGCGTGTGTTAGCACACTGAATGGTCATGTTTTTTTTTCCTCTGGGAATGAGGTTGAAGAATAGTTTCTGGATGGACAAAAGTAGCCAGTGCCTGGCTTATTATCATAAGCCTTTGAAGCTTTGTCAGGTCCGAATGTATCAGCTGCAGCTTCTGTTTACACACAAGCCTATGGAAGTCATGAGCTAGTGGCTACAGACAATCAGCCATAGACCCGTGTGCATTTGCCAGCCATAGCCAATGAATGCGGGCACGGCTTACTGTCGGGGAGAGAGTACACAAGTCTGTTCAAAGATGGTCTCCCCAAATGCCAATGGTCCTGCAATAACCTCCTAACAGCCATTTTGCTCTAGGCCACATTTTAAAGTGCCCTTGACCGCTACATCTAGGTTCAACAAAGGTTCTTGAAATCGGCAGCTGGTGCAAAGTGGTTGATGATAATTCTATCATGCTGGAATTATTTTGCCACCCGCCCCCGTTGATTTTCTCTCTTTTTGGGGGGGTTTGCCAAAATCTCAGTACAGGGCTTCATATGGTTAACCATGGAGATCCTTCTTCCTCCATGGGTTAACAACCAATTTTACTGCTCCCCCAATCTGTATGGTTGGCAATGAGTCAACAGTGATTTCTAAAAAAATGTTAGTCTGCATGGAGGGCATTTACAAGTAGAGTCCTGTCCGGTCTCCTTCTGATTGCCCCCTTTTTTCTTTTGCGCCTGACACAGATTGAGATAAAACTTGGCAGCGGGGAAATTTCTGATGAGATGATTGGGCTCTCCTCCACCCCCCCGGAGGGTGGATGGATGGTTAAGGGAAGGGAGGAAGGTGAGAGGAGGTCGGCGCTTGTGTGTGACTGAACGTAATCGATGTGGACATACTTCCTGCAATTTACTTCCTCTCTCCTGTCTCACTGCTCCTCTCCCTGCCTGCCTGCCTGCCTGCCTCCCTCCCTCCCTCTCTCCCTCCCTCCCCCTCCCCCTCTCTCCCTCCCTCCTCCCTCCCTCTCTCCCTCACTCCCTCCCTCACTCCCTCCCTCCCTCCCTCCCTTCCTCCCTCCCTCCCTCCCTTCCTCTCCTCATTCATTTTTCCAAACCACTCCTGACTATCTCACAACCACGTAGTTGTCGTTGTCTGCGCACTCGAGACAGTGGACCGCCCAATCCCTTTTCCTCTCCCCCTCCCTGCACTCGACAGACTTGCCGTAGGGCCATTCCCGACCTACAAGTAAAAAATCAAATTTGATATTCCTCCGAGGAGATGTCAGCTGATCAGTGCTAGAGCCTTGTTTTAGCTGGCGACTACATGTACAGCTTCTGCCATTTTTCACCTCGGGATAGATTTTGGCAAAGAAGAAAAAAAAATTGAAAAAGGAGACTTGATCAATTGCTTAATGCCCTGCCGCATCTCACTGACATTTGCAGTCTCCTATCAACATTGATATCCTCAACTACCATAACTGAGGCGCACAGTCTGGGTTTTTCCCCCTGCATTCAGTGTCATGGTGAGGATTTAGATGGTTTGGGTACAGTATTATTAGAGTGGATGTAAGCACAGCAACTACATGTAGGCCTACTACATGTTATTGTTTGGGAAATGTTCACTGAGGTTCTGACTTGTAGAATTCTGGTAAAAAAGCTGAGCTACATGTACATCAGAATTGAGCTGATTTGGGTAGAGTATTAGAGTGGATGTAAGCACAGCAACTACATATTATCGTTTGGGAATTGTTCACCGAGGTTCTGACTAGAATTCTAGTAAAAAAGCTGAGCTACATCAGAATTGAGCTGGTTTGGGTAGAGTATTAGAGTGGATGTATGCACAGCAACTACATATTATTGTTTGGGAAATGTTCACCGAGGTTCTGACCTGTAGAATTCTGGTAAAAAGCTGAGCTACATCAGGATTGAGCTGGTTTGGGTGGAGTATTAGAGTGGATGTATGCACAGCAACTACATATTATTGTTTGGGAAATGTTCACCGAGGTTCTGACCTGTAGAATTCTGGTATAAAGCTGAGCTACATCAGGATTGAACTGGTTTGGGTAGAGTATTAGAGTGGATGTACATGTATGCACAGCAACTACATATTATTGTTTGAGAAATGTTCACCGAGGTTCTGACCTGTAGAATTCTGGTATAAAGCTGAGCTACATAACATAATGATTGAGCTGGTTTGGGTAAAGTATTAGAGTGGACATGGTGGATGTAAGTACAGCAACTACACGCACATGTACATGTATCGGTTGTGAATGTTTGCCAAGGTCCTGTCCTATTGAATTACACTGGTAAAAAGCCAAGCTACCTATAGCACTGGAAATCCAAAGACCATATTATGAGACATGCATAGGGTAGCATAGGGAAAAGCTGCTGAAAGGAAATACTGTACTATAGAAAGTGATAGAAAGGAATTTGGAAAGTGAAAATAATGAATGGACGGATGAAAGAATGAACGAACGAAAGAACAAAAACAATAATTTCCGGCTTCACTCTTTAACAATGTTTAAGGACAACTGAATTTTTTTCAATGTTTTCAAATTTCGACTTTTTTTTCAATTTTTTTTACCTACCCACCCACCTCTAATTTCGAATTCAAAACAAGTGGGTTTTTTTCTCCCGCAAATTGTAACTCAAATGCATGTACATGAACATGTGTATACATGCATTGTACAAATCTGCAACGCAGTATGACAAAATGATGGCTGATAATTTAAATTGTAAAGCTGACGCAGTGCGCACGATATGTAAAAAGGCAAGTCAGAAAGTTAACTTTTTGTCCAGATTTTAATATATGAAAAGTGAACTTCGATTTTCAATTCATTTCCTTGACACACCCACCCACTATTTCCATTTTTTTTCATTTAAAAATATTGAAAATTTTGAGTGGCCCCTAATATGCTAAATTTATTTAAAACAAGGTTGTTCAGTGAGAATAGTGACAAAAAGAAAAAAACCAAGGTAAAGAAGACAAGGAAACAAGTTACATAAAAATCAGTGTCTTTCCATAAAAAAAGACTGGAAGATCCTAAAAATATACAGGTCAGTAAGGTTGAAATGGAGCAAAGCCTCAATCCGCCCGGAAATCCGAAACAAATTGGGACGTCTAAAGTGGATGAAAAAAAAGAAGAAAAAAAAATCCGGTAGACTGCCACTGGTGGATGCTGCATTCCCATACGGGCAAGCAGAATGCAACTGCGAGTGTTTTTTTTTTTTTTTTTTTCTCCTTCGTCTTTTCCTACCCCGAGAGAATTGCACGCTCTTCTTCGCTGTAAATACTGTACATGAAGGCTTATGATAGAAATTGGAATGGCGACAATTTGTCCCACTGTGTGTGCATGTCGGTTTATAGATGGGCTTTTTTTTTAACCCCCCCTCCCTGCTGAATCTGATTTCGGAGTCTCGAGCGGAGCTCTCCAGGGCTTGGAGTGGATGTGGGGCAAGTGTGACCGTGGTTATCGATTGCCTGACCGGGGTAGTAGCCACACTGCCACAGACTGCACTGTCTTTCCCCATTCCAGAGAAATTCCCCTCCCCACCACCCTCGATAACTGGGGTGTCAAGTTGGAATGGCAGCCGGCTTGTAACTATCAGAAGAATTTCACACTGTGGTTAGACTGCACTTCAGAGATAGCAAAACTGTTGGGACATTGAGTGATCGGGTGTGGGTTTTTTTTTTTTGGGGGGGCGTGTCTTGTTCATTCTACCAGACAGTCATCAGGGGCCAATTTCATGGAGCTGCTTAAACACCGAAATTTGCTTTTAAAGCACAAAAATTCACGATTCATAAGATCACCATGCCAACGAAAACTTCCCTTTTGTTTCATGCTAAGTATAGAAGAGTGGAATACAAGTCAAAAGCAATTGGCATCACATCAAAGTGCGGATTGTAATCCTGTTTACACAAGAAAGAAATTTCCTACTTAGCAGATTTTCACGCTTAAGCGGCTCTATGAAATTGGGCCCTGGTCAGTCCTTGTAAGAAGACCTTCTATCCTTTCTTCTGAGGATTTGTTTCTTTCAAGGAATTGTAGTTTGGATCGTTGAGTCTCTGTTGGCCAGTGTGACCATGTTTGACTATAGAGGGTTTTTTCAGTCACATGCTTTTTTACGGTCATTGTTCAATTCACGCCGATGTACATGGAATATGCACGCCTTCCAGTCATCAAATGTCCAATGGAAATACTCAGGTTTGATATTTGCATGTGCTTCCGGTCTGTGGATTTGTATTTTGGACCACTCCAGCGGACATGCTAATTATAGTCATTGCCGGTCAAGTGACGTCAAGTGTAAAACCTAGATGAAACACTGAGATTGGCTTTCATTGGGAAAGACTGAGAAATTTGGTTTGGCACAATTTGGGTTTTTTTCCCTTCACAGCGTGCTAATAATACTCAGTGCTTTTCCCAAACAACTGCTGGAAAAACTCAACAAAAACAAAGCCAAAAACAAAACACCGGCATGCAAATTCGGAGGTGTGACTCCTGCTTTCTAGCACAGATACATGTCTCACACTCTAGTAGACCGCCAAGCTGGTTGAGCTTGTTTGGTGGAAAGTGGAAAGTCTGTGGTGAGAGCCGGTAAACCATCTCTTTTTAGATTGAGTACCGGTATGGCATTTGGTGAATGTGAAATGATATAGCCACCGATAATGTACATTCGAGTACAGTTACATTTATTTTGATGCTGCATAATGGACTGTACATGTACATACAGTGATATTCAATTTGAAGTACAGTACATACATGTAATGGGTCTACATGGTCTAGGCAAGATGTATCAATGGTACAAAAATGAAGACTTGATAGTCTTTCATCTTCATACTAGAGCCCATGGAGCTGTGCTAAGTGTAACAAAACTAACTGTGGAATTGCCCATATTTAAACTGTATAAATTATTACACACACAGAACCTAAGTTAAGATGGCAGCATCTACATGTACATGTAGGTCCAGGTTGAAGTATTTATAAGCTTTAGTTCCCCAGCCTATGGACAGACAAAAAACCACAGAACTTACAATCACCAGTATAAGACAAACACTTACCTAATCAAGGGTGCTATTGTCACATTGTTCTAATACATGTATATAACAATAAATCTCTGGTATAATATAATGCATTATCGAATATCAATACAAATCTTTTTGGCTCTGCACACTCTAGGCCTATGCAATATCAGAAAGGTCATACTCAGTTTGAAATGTCAGCCCTTTCACAAATTTCAACATTTTTAGGGGCCTGATGTTTCAATCCATTAAAATGTCGAGATTTGCAGTTTGGGTCAATTAAGTCAGCTCAATCAGTCTGCTACATACATGTACTTGTATTTTTTATTTTTTTTATTTCAGCATGCTTTGAAATTTGAATTCGATGAGGGCTAGCCTTGCCCTTCTTGACCTATCAACTCCAGGGGAATCCCTCATTTAATCACATCCTCCTTGATTCAAACACTAATGATATCAACAAACTTATTAATCACTGCGCTTTACTTTTTCAGGCACACGCACAGACTCCGGTGAATGGATGACCTGCTGAGAAGGGACCGCTCTCCGATGCGTCTCCCGTCTCGCCGTCCGGCCAGCAGCGTTGTCCAGTCGCCATGGCGCTGGTCCTGTTCGTCCTGGCCGTGCTGGCCTACCTGGTCCTGCACCAGATGTACCAGCCGGCGGCCAGCCAGTCGCACCAGTCGGCCAAGGCCGGCCAGCGGCCCCGCGAGGTGAAGTTCAACGAGACCACCATCTTCGAGAAGCTGGGCCTGACCTTCAACCTCTGCCCCACCTTCACCTCCTTCGTGGACCGCTTCAACAGCTTCGAGCAGGTGGCCCAGGCCATCAAGGTGGCCGGCCTGGAGCGCAGCGAGGTCATCGTGGGCATCGACTTCAGCGCCAGCAACGAGTGGCAGGGGAGGCAGGCCTTTGGCTCGCGTTGCCTCCACGACGTGGGCAACGGGAGAACGTTCAACCCGTACCAGCGTGTGCTGACCATCGTCGGCGCCACGCTGGAGCGCTTTGACTCGGACCACCTCATCCCCGTGTACGGCTTCGGCGACGTCGCCAGCAAGGACACGGCCGTCTTCTCCCTGAAGCCGGGCGACGAGCCCTGCTACGGTTTCTCGGAGGTCCTGGACCGCTACAACAGCGTCTGCCCCGACGTGCAGCGGAGCGGTCCCACGAGCCTGGTGCCGATCATCGAGAAGGCCATCCAGGTGGTGCGGGAGAAGCCCGTCTATCACCTCCTCCTGATCCTGACCGACGGCCAGCTGAGGGACAGCGAGGCCAACGCCCAGGCCATCATCCGGGCCTCTGATTATCCCATCAGCATCGTGGTCATCGGTCTCGGGGACGGACCCTGGGCGGCCATGGAGCACTATGACGACAACCTGCCCATGCGACACTTCGACAACTTCCAGTTTGTCAACTTTCACCAGGTCTGCAGCAAGGCCAAGTACGCTGAGGCCGCCTTCGCTCTCCACGTCTTGATGGAGATCCCCGACCAGTACAAGGCCATCTGCGAGCTAGGCTACCTTCGCCACCACCACCACTCCCAGCAGCAGCAGCAGCAGCAGCAGCAGGATGGCCACCAAACTAACCCGGAGGACGGGGACACCGTTCGGGCCCATCACCGGCCAGTCAGCCAGCCGGACACCCTAACCATCAGCCCCGAGATTGTCCCCGTTCTGTCCAAGAAGCCCAGTAAACGGATTAAGTCGTCCATCCGCTGCAAGTCTTTAAAAAGATGAGATGCGGTGATTTTTCATTAGGCTCCTTTAGGCCTAATACGCAATCCCTGGATCAGGCTCGGGCTCAGGCATCGTCCCCGGTCACACAAAAACCTGAGAATACAGGCTGCGGTTTGTCACTGGCATTTCCAGGCTCGTTTTCCTGCTCAACAATGAGTATCTACCTAGAAACTGTGCTCAAAGCATGTTCTTCAATGTCTGTGAGCTGTGACATTACAGAAGGTGAGAGAGGTAAAATCGAAGCCTTAGTCCGAGCTCTAATATTCCTTTTTTTTATCCAGATGTAAATCCGTTGCTAATCTTTTTTGGGATATATCTCTGTAGCTTTGCATTTTGAAGTTTATAATGGTACAGTGTACCTAGAGCTGTCACGGTGTCCATGTGTTCAGTACTTACATGTGCATGTACATGTACCTATATCTGTGTATTTTGCAATTTCTGATCGACAAAAGATGTGAATACTGTATCTCAGATTTTGCTCGATTACTGTACCTCAAAAAGATTTTGTTTGCAATGCTCCTGAATGTGTTAAAATGAGCAATGATGGTGATGGTGATGGTGTATCTTTCAGAAAACACCCAATTTTATAAGAGCTGCCAAAATCTTTGCTGAGTATGAAAAGTCATACTTGCTAAAAAGGGACATGTACACGTGTAACTTCACTTTCTATACTGACTTTTATAACGTGGATTTGGCTTAGTAATAGTGAAATATTCTTCCCTATGCGTACAGAGTTTAGCATCAGGGGGTCTACTAAGCAAGGATTTTTTAAAGCTTAGCAAAATCTTGGTGCTTGTGAGCGGCTTTATGAAGTTGACGTTCCTACAGTGTGGCGTGTTTACGACCGGTTGTACCCGTCGCTATGGTGCTATTGCACGAGTCAGCTCGCAACAGATTAGGAGAAATTCTTGACTATTGTTGGCAAATACAAATAAGTGGGTCCTTTTCACGTGAATTAAAGTTAAACAAACAAAGGACTGGAAGAACAAAGTTCATGTACTGTACAAACAGTGTACAAGTTACAACTTTACTGTATGTGGTATCCAGTCACCATTAGCCATATGGCTATGCCTTTGGCTACTAGCAATATGGCACCACTGCATGCACTGTGCCTAGATACGGTATATATATACCCTTAGCAACGGCTGTGGCTAACCAACTCTCCAATATTGGAGGAAGATATTATCTTTGAAATCAAAAGTCCAATATTATATAAAGTTGATGGCATTGGCAAAATAATTCCAGGGGTGGATTTCACAAAGCCTTGTGATGCAAATAAGACTTTTAAAAGGCTTTGCATGGTGGGTGAATCAATATAGGAAGGTTTGCGGTGAAACCATGTTATGCCTTATGATGCATCGATCGTAACTCAACTTATGATGGATATAACCATTGTAAGTTGTGATACGCTGTACATGGTTTCTGTGCATCGCTCACCTTCTTGCGATTGACCGTAAGTCACGATGGGTTTGGTGAAATCGACTGCAGGCCCCAGTTCCAGTCAGCATTAATTTCATGATGGGGAAACTGGCTGAAAACGATTCCATCATATTCGTACTGACATCTGATTACTTTCATGATGCATGGACACCCCCTGGCACTGTGCCGTGTTTACGACCGGTTGTACACTGTCGCTACGTACGGTGCTATCGCACCAGTCAGCTGGCAACGGATTATAAAGAGAGATTCATGACGACTATCACCCCGACAACTGCTGTCATGGATAATATATGATGACCACCTGCAGAGGGAAGTCACTGACCACAGGGAACACAACAAAGACATTACTTCTATCAGGATGTCAAGGCATTCAGACATGTGCACACATGTGTACATGCTGTGTATCGATTTTACCAGCAAAGTTATGTTGCACAGTTAATTTGACAGTTGAAATGCTGCGAGTTATACAGAAAGTATTTATAATGTTTTACTCATCATATTCTGGTTTGGGTTTTTTTTAAAGAGAAAATGAGTTTTTGTTGTACTTCTTTTGGCCATTTTTATTATGATTGTGTCCTCGCATCTTAAAATGAATGGCCTCAAATTGAGCATGGGATATCCCCTCATAGGAAGAACTTAAATAGTGTTGTCAAAAATGGGTTTTGATATTGGAAATCATCACAATGAAATGAGCAAAATTTTACATGTGTTCATCTCTCAATTCCAATAACTAAGAAAAGTGACTTTGTTGCAAGACTGACCGAATGTTAATTCATGATGCATGGATGTCTCCAGATTTTAGCCTAAGCCATTTTCAAGTTCTGAATACAGTGGAACGTCACTATAACGAACATCCCGGGATCCATGAAAATTGTTTGGTATAGCGGTCGTTGGTTATTAGCAGTTGCAGCCTACATATTTTGTACACAAAAATCGTGAGCCAAAGGACATGTTAGTCATAGCCGAATGTTTGGTATATCGGCGTTCGTTAAAGCGACATTCCAAGGTACTGTTTGAAAAATCCATGGATTACTTTTGCATTAAACATTACAGTGCTCAAAGGAAACCTTGACATGAACCAAGGCTAAGTCTAGGTCAGCATACCGGTGCTCTTACCACCAGAGCTATCCAACCCCCTTAAAAAATAGGTGGGGTGTGGGTAGTGGTTCCCAAGTTGTCAACCAATTTTTTGCAGGCATGCCAGTTGAGAAGCAATTAACCATTAGCCTTCGTTGCCCCAAAGAATCATTTGCAAATTGTGCATCTAACTGCAGTTGAACTTTAGGAGTTTCTAGAAAATGTCTTCTTATTTTCCTCGTGTAATTTCAGTGTAGATTTATAGTTGATGACACCACTTTCACCCCCTCATATCTGGAGTGTTGGCTTATTTCATGTATGGGTGGCCAATTGAGCAAAGAAAGACAAGCACCACATTTGAGCTGTCAAATTTATGCAAATGCTCTGCCTTTTATCTTTGCACAGTTGGCATTATTATTTTTCTGCTGTCGTTTGGTTTTGGTAGCATTTTTTCCCCCTGCTACATGTATCTTCCTAATTTGTTGGCAAATGTTGTTGTTTAATCTGTGATGTTGTCCTTTAATTGTGACAATGACAATGTGACTTTGTTTTGAATTTTGTTCCTATTTCGTGGGTTGTCTATATTTTGCCACTTTGGTTGCCCATACATGAAGCATCCAGTAGACCACATTATCATATATTCCATTACATTAAGATATATTGTTACGGCCCTGTCAATTTTCAAAGTGAGCCATATTTTACCGTCAAATTATGACCAACCAAGAGCATCAATTTGCATGATATGAAGTTAATGTTAATTCTTTATTCATATTTCCGGGATAAGATGGTTGGTTTATCCATGGAGGTACATATCTGTACGTGCTAAGACGAATAGGCTAAGGTGTGTTGTGATATTACCTCCTAAAATTTGCTGGTCAGTACAGTTTTAAGTTTGCTATAAACATCCCCATTGTATGTACATGTACACGGATGCACATATAATGCATGCAGTGGCCGTTCATCCATTTACATGTGATATATAAGGGCATTACTTCATCACAGGCTGGTTACAAATTACATACACACAGCTACACGGTGTGTGCACATTTACATGTATGGCAATTCAATTGGGTCACAGTGTAAGACTTAATCAAAAGCAATCTTCTAGCTAGCTGAGTGGGCTGCTCTATCCATGCTATCTCACCATGGATGAAGGAAGATCTTACTAGCCTGGTCACACTCACATCCATACATACATGTATACTACACGTGTTTGTACCCTACTACTGTACACTGTACTGTAGTAGATGTACATGTACGTATGTACGTTTACACATACTGTATGTACAGGAATTTGAACATTTGTGTCACACATACTGAAGTAGTACATGTATCCATGTACTTCTATAGTCGTATTCACTGTACTCACTGTACTGTATTCACTGTACAATCACTGTACAATGTATATTACGTACATGTACATGTACATGTACATGTACATGTACATGTACATGTACATGTCCATACACCAATTCTATATTTAAAACTAAAAGCATAATTCGTTGCAAAATAATTGTAGGGGCCTAATTAAAAAACAGTGTGCTATGTACGGTACATACGGTATTCATGAACTCACAGGTACATGTACTGGGGTAAGTAATGGTACACTATCTGACTATACCAATAGTACATGTACAAGAAGTGGTCATGCGTATCTTTATTAATATAAGTGATACAACTTCTGCTAATACATGTACGTACATTGAAGAGGGTTACACATACTGCTACATGTACATGTAGTTCATGTAGTATGTACACTTGCGCAAAAACAATTGGTTCATCTTCATGTATGTTTACCTCCAATATGGAACTCATAGGATCTCAGTACAAGCATGGAGTACAAGTACCGGTATTCAATGTACTGTAGTACAAGTACGCATGAACCTGCACCCATGTACATGTACTGTACAGTACATGTGTATGCACAAAATGCTCAACCAAGCCGGTACTCTACATTGTTCATGTTGTAATGTGCAAACACCAGCACAGCTGCAGGCTGCTCAACATATTATACACACAGGCTGGATCCATTGCACGAAGCTTATACCCATCAGCCCCGTCTATACCCTGGGTCCGCCTCTCTCCCCCTCCTCTTCCCCACCCCTCCAAACCACCTGCACCACGCCCACAATCAATACTCCTTGTACCTGCTACGTTCCACACTTGGAGGTCTGTCGCGTCTCACCAGACTGGTAGTCGCATGGCCCCCTGCGTGTGCACTCGTTGTTATACCGAGAGACGGTACTATTATGGTGGTGGAGGAAATTAGTGCTTGGCAACGATCGATACTGAGCAAAACTGGCGATCGATGATGGTGAAAATTATTTCATGTCGGATGAGCTGTGGACATGCCTCGTGTCAGTGTGCTACATGCTGTATTGTATTACATGTGCATGAAAAGTCTCGTATTTGTCAACATGAATAGGCTGTGAATGACAAGGATGCACAAACATCAGCTACAGTAACAGTAGTAGCCCTTTCACTCCTTTTTCAATTGTTTTTTATTTTGATCATCGTCAGATGATCAGTAAAAAAGTCCTTTCACTTTGTGACTGATTCTTTTCCCGTTTTTGAGTTGTTCCTAATACCAGTTTTGTGAAACAGCTTAAATTTACAATTTCCATGTGGAGACCTATTCAGCCTATTGATTGGACCACATGTAGGTCTCCACAAGGCACTAGATTTGCGCCCATGACCATGTACACCCCTAATGTGTATGCAGTATTCAGGTATTGTAATGTACTTGTCAGTGGTGTGTTTCGGCAGTCAAAACCAGGAATTGATCCGACTCTCTCATTCCTCCGATTTTCTCCCTGGGACTTTCCGTTTGCTTTGAGTCACACTGGTCACATTGGTTGAGGTTTAGCTTTGTTGGTCTAGCCCGTTGTTTCTTTTCCACAGCATCTATCTACAGTGTGTACACAAATCACAGAAAAGCAATGGATGGATACACTTAACAGGACACGGACTGATATGTTAAATATTAATGTGGTACTGCAGAGGGACCCATTAAGAATCACACACCAAGCCAAGCAGAAATAATCAAACCGACTCGTTGCTATGTCTCCCCAAAATGCTCCCCAAGGACTCAACTAGCATTATTGAACCCTTTAGGTGTCCATCAGTACCATGGAAACAGCCAGCCAAGTGCATGCAGTTTTCAACCATTTCACTGCAAGCCTACATGTTGGCCCTACATGCCAATGGCTGACTGCATGAAATGACAAAGTTGAAGCCATCTTGAAGCCATCGACATGCCATACACATATTATACATACACATAGGCCAATTGGTTTTACTGTAGCCTGTATGAGACTGTGTATAGCCTGTGTATAGCCTGTGTACAATTCTATTCAAGGCAATTGAAGACATGGTCTGTATTGAATCCGATTGGATTTGAACGAGCTCAGTGGTGCATGGTCTAGGTTGAGTCTCAACATCATTTTTCAAAAACATTTTAGGCTCTTATTTGTTCACAACTTATTCAAGTGCTGTAATTGCATGCTCAGATAATCAGTTACTCAATCAATCATTTGATCAAATTTCATTTTTCAACGGCCAGTGATGGAGATTATTATCCTTTCATTCATTTTTTTTCCAAGACAAGAAGTACTTAAATGTCCATAGACCGGAAACTGTTCTAGAAGATTGAACAACAAGGAAGCTAACACTTTAAAATTGGAGGAAGGTTGGTAGTTTTTTGCATGTCACCATGAAATGAGACTTAAAACACCATAACGACCTTGCCTGCTGTTCATACAAATGCTGTATT
The DNA here is from genome assembly GCA_949987565.1 of Luidia sarsii. Classification (NCBI taxonomy): domain Eukaryota; kingdom Metazoa; phylum Echinodermata; class Asteroidea; order Paxillosida; family Luidiidae; genus Luidia; species Luidia sarsii. Next base: position 14,426,380 of record OX465105.1, read on the forward strand.
TAAAATGTATGTTAATTTTACAATGCTGGAATATACTTATTACGGATTTTCTTTTCATTCTAATACTCTTATGGATTATAAAAAAAAGAGATGAAATTGGAGAATGTATTTAAATTCTGAAATCAGGTTTTGATCAATCTTTAAGGGTCAAGCAATATTATAAGTAAAACTAAAAGTTTATCAGAATAGCAGAGATTGATTTTTTTTTATAATTATGAAATGAGGTCTATAGTAAATTTGTATTTAATCCGATTGATTTTTTTCTTCAGAACAAATTCCATACGAGGTGCATTAATTAATTGGACATTTTTTTGGTCACAAGTTACCACACAGTAGCGGCCGGTTTATGCAATACTGATTCAGACAAGCTGCTTTGCAGGATATTCAAGACCATGAAAAAAAGAAAAAGAAATAGTGGCAGAGGCAGTGATGAGCAGCAACAAAAAAGATAATTTGATTGAAACTGTCAGACTCCGATGCAATTAACTTTTTTTTTTGTGGGAGAGGTTGTCAGGACCAGGAGGTAAAGGTGAAGGACATTGAACAAATTAACGCCATACTCACGTCTTACGTCACAAATGTGCTTGCTATTTAATTTAATTCTTGAAATTGTATCGGTGTAATTACATTATTGAGTTACATGTATATCTGCTGGGAGCTTTTTGAACTGAAACTGGGAATTCAGTTTTGGGCCTATTTTTTATTTTTTATTTTTTTTCTCGGTGACTAATATATTGCCATCAACATGTTGGGAATACAGTCTCTATGTATGTGCAGCCTGCAATACAGTATTCGGTTGGCAGCAACCACGCACACTGCAGCGTCTAATCTTCCCTAATGGATGGTAACCATGACAACGGTTTGTTGAACTGAAACTGTATATGGGTTGTTGTTTTTTTTTTTTCCACGCGGGAAGGGGAAGAATTCTTTTTGGTGCGTTATTTTTTTCTCTTCGTTTTTTTTTCTCTTTGGTGTCTGTGAAACGATAATCTACCCGCAGTCGACCCTGGCCGACGACTAGAAAGGCGAAGTTGAGATCGAGGGGGCAGCCGGGGAGAGGAGAGGGAGTACAAAAGAGATGAGCAATTCAATGGAATGGCAGCGGGAAGATTCACAGTAAAAAATCACTTTGAAAGGTGAACTCATAGAAAGAAAAAATGGTGCATGGTGTGGATGGTTGTTTGGTCAGTAAATTTGATCAGAAAATGGATGGGAATTTTGGATCCTGAATCGTTGTGTGAAGGAGATGGTTGAATGGAAGACTGGCCTTCGCTCTTTCTGAACAGTCTATATTGACCCTCTACATGCCTGCTCTTACGTACCTTAGAACATGAACGTGGACTGCAGTGTATGGTGGGTGCATGACCTTGGGTATTGTCTTGTTTGTACAGCCACCCTTCACCAGTTTGTACCTGGCTATATGGGGGTTTTCTACTCACTCTGCCTTGTGCTGCCTAATGCAGTGAGATGTCAGCGGTTTGGAGGGTTTCGTTTTGTGTAATACTGTACATGTAATGGTTTCTCTTCCCCTTCATTCCCCTTCCCTTCCCTTTCCTTCCCCTTCCCTTCCTTCCCTTCCCTTCCCTTCCCTTTCCTTCCCTTTCCTTCCCTTTCCTTCCCTTCCCTTCCCTTCCCTTCCCTTCCCTTCCCTTCCCTTCCCTTCCCTTCCCTTCCCTTCCCTTCCCTTCCCTTCCCTTCCCTTCCCTTCCCTTCCCTTCCCTTCCCTTCCCTTCCCTTCCCTTCCCTTCCCTTCCCTTCCCTTCCCTTCCCTTCCCTTCCCTTCCCTTCCCTTCCCTTCCCTTCCCTTCCCTTCCCTTCCCTTCCCTTCCCTTCCCTTCCCTTCCCTTCCCTTCCCTTCCCTTCCCTTCCCTTCCCTTCCCTTCCCTTCCCTTCCCTTCCCTTCCCTTCCCTTCCCTTCCCTTCCCTTCCCTTCCCTTCCCTTCCCTTCCCTTCCCTTCCCTTCCCTTCCCTTCCCTTCCCTTCCCTTCCCTTCCCTTCCCTTCCCTTCCCTTCCCTTCCCTTCCCTTCCCTTCCCTTTCCCTCCCTTCCCTTCCCTTCCCTTCCCTTCCCTTTCCCTCTCTTTCCTTCCCTTTCCTTCACAGCATGGCGATTCCACAGCAATGGGTGTTAGTCAAGATTGACTGAAGCCTAAGTTAAACATTACAGTGCTTGAATTGCAGCTATACATGTATGTCAGTTGTTACATTTCTGACTTGGGACGGGGGCTGCTCAAGGGCCCACATCCCTTGAATAATGTCATTGATGTAAAATGGTACTAGAGAAGCAAAGATACTTACGGCCCATAATTGATATAACCATGACTTTACATGTATAGGCCCTATGTACATACCTGTTATGCATATTATGCATAACTGCAACACACCTGTACTTTTTTTTGGTTTTTTTTGCAATGCTGAGATACATTTTCACTAGATTACATATTCATATTCATTCAAACTCACTGAATTACATATTCAGTGAGTTTTTGCCTTTCCCCATTGTCTGTGCTAAAAATCTGGATTTTTGAACGTAAATGCTGTCCCAGCTACCTGTGTTTTTTAATTTTTGTTTAATTAAGAGCTTATTACATGTCTACATCAGTAAATACAGTGCAGTTTGCATTCTGTCAGTTAGTCCTTCTCCATTGATTGCCCAAGATTACCTCTATTCCTTAGTAATAAGCAATTTGTTTTACAACATTGTTATTTCGCACTCTCTTTGTACGTCTTTCAGTATGTTCTCATATTTTGTGTATATTTAGATTGTAAAGAAAAAAGCTTTGTACAAGATAACTGAAAAAAATATTAATTTATTATTGATTCATGTATGCACAGGTACTTTATGCCAAGCAGGAAAGATATTGTCCAAAGACTGAATTTTGATTTTGCCTCCGAATATTTTTGGGTAATTCTTACAATTTGTTTGTAAATAATTCTGATTATCCAAATAATTCTGTCAAACTGCATTAATGTACATATGTACTGCTGAGTTCTATTAGTAATTTATTTCCATATAAAGAGTAATTTTGTATTGTGCAAAGAAAAATCTAGCAGCTTATAATGACATTATCTTTTGGAACAGATTTTTTTCGTGACATTTATGTGCATATTTTTTTTGTGTTTAAAGATCTTCAGGTTTATCAACTCTTATTGCATGTTTATAATTTGGACAATTTGCTTTGATTTGCTGCAAAGAATATTCTGTTATGTGTCAAATACAAGGTCTACTATCTAGAGATGGCTGGAGAGATGATTACATTTGTAGCTCTACAGGAAAGTTAAATGAAGAAGTTACTACTTTTTGTATTAAGGTTCTTGACTTCTGATCAAAAATATTTTCATGGTTTATGTGTATCGGATGACCTGTTGAAGTACGGAAGCTGTGTACAGCATATTTTTGAAACCTGAACTAAATGATTGAATCTGTCATTCAGTTTTACTGTCTTCTATATTGTGATATTGTTTTGTGTACACTGATGGTAATGTTCTGGGTGCCATTCTGTTGCACCCATCAACAGAGTGCAACAGTGGGTGCATTCTGTATTGTACCCTAAACCAGTAGCACCAATCTGGGTTCAACAGTGTGTACATGCTGTACACCCAAACCCAGGTACATGTACAACCATCAACAGGATGCTTTCTGTAGACCATTACCAGTAACACCAACCAACTGGGTTCAATAATGGGTGCTTGATCCATAGATCAACAGTAGGTGCATTCTGTAGATCCTAACCCAGTTGCACCCATCAACTGGGTACAGCAGTGGGTGCATTATGTGGACACTAACCCAGTTGCACCCATCAACTGGG